>JARKIC010000400.1:0-283226 GCA_029378375.1 Mycena olivaceomarginata
GCTTTCCAGCCCATTTGGAGCCGGATGCCGATGCTGTGGACGCTCCGAGTAGCGCGGATGCGTCCTCGAAACCGGTGGAGGAAGATAGCGGGCTCCTGGCGACCGCACGCCGCTGCGACGGCGTACCTACCGCCGGGACTTGCGGCGTATCTGCGTTAGTCTCTCTCGCTTCGACTCACATCATCGACTAACTGGCGAGCTTGCATTGTTACAGCAGCGTCCCCGATTCAAGCTCTAAACCAACAACCTCGGCCTCGGAATCATCTCTCCCCCGCTCCCGCCCTCCTCCACATCGTCACCACGTCATCCGTGTCGACGCTGGGGCGTCAAGACGGTGTCGACGTCGGCCATGGTGCAGGGGTACCCTATACTGAATCCGCGCCGGAGCCCTATCGCGCTGCGTCTTCGGAGCCCACAAATGTACACTCTGCGACGCTCCCCAACGACCGACTCGACTCGCCACCTCTGCCGCCCCAGCACAAGCCTCAGCACACGCACACCGGGCACGCGTCTTCGCTGTCAGGGGTCGCTCCCACCTCTGTGTCTGTATCGTCACCTGCGTCTACCTCGACACCGCGCCCGACATCGGGGCTGATCCCTCCCACCCGGGCGTCGCTCTTCCTCTCTTGTTCCCTCTCCCCCGCCCTGCCAGAGCCCACCTCGGGCCTCGTCCCGTCCCACCCCGGCGCTGCGGCTACGCCCCCGCTCACGGAGTCGCCCGCCCCACTCTCGACTGTAACCAAGGGTACAGATACAGATGCGTCGATTCCACAGCCCACCCCCGGCCTCATCCCCTCCCACCCGGGTGTCTCGTCCCCTCGTCACACGTACACGCCCTCCCGACGCACATCGTCCACAGGCTCGGTGCGCACCCCACACCACACGCCATCCCCGCGTCGGCGTCGTCTCCGAGGGCGGATAACGCTGCAGCTGTGGACGCATCCACCCCCTCCCTTGCCTCCGCAGCGTCGACAGGCGGCGACAGCGGGTACGCCGCCAGCACGGAGACGGAGGGGCCCGCGACGCCGGGGTCGGTGTCGGCGCCTGCGTCGTGGCCGACGCCGCCTGCGTACGTGGGCGGTGCGGCTGCCGGTGCTGCTGGTGGAGGGGCGGGCGAGACGAGGCTGGAGCCGCTCCGCGCAGCGCGGTACCGACGGGCGACTTCGCCGCCCCTTCCGGTGACGACAGCACCTACCACCCTCGCGTCCCGGGGTCAGCCACGCCCGCCGCCGTGCGTCCTGACGCTCTTCCCGCAGACCCGCAAAGCCAGTACGCGGACGACGAGGGCGCGAACGGGGATGATCAGCTCGATTCCGGGAGCGACGCCGACGACAAGGGAGATGGAGAAGTGGGCGAAGCGGGAGAGGGGAGGCCCAAGAAGAGCAAGAAACCCAAACTCATCCAACGGCTGAAGGAGAAGATGCACGTCGGGTCGGCTTCGTCCTAGATTAGATTACGTGTGCGTGGAAGGATAAAGAATGAAGACGAAGTGTATCGCCGTCTGTACTTGTTCAGGTCGCCCGTGTACTTACTTATATCTTCGTGCGTTCGTCCGCTTGTTAATGTTGCTTGCATTATCCACTGAATAAATCTAATCTGGACTGCTATAATCGCGAGCATCTGTGGGCGAGGCGAGTAGCATCAAGCACTAGGGCGGAGCGCCGCTTGTATTTACCCACATACATCCCTGAACGGGCGTCACCACTTCTTTCTCCCTCCTCGTACGAAAACGCAGGGGGCGATATCCACCCATCTCCCACCCCGAAATACCGACAGCTATGCTCGCTTCTTTCTCTGCCGCATTGCCCGGCGGGCCCCACCACACACCGCGCGGGCACGGGCGTCGGTCGGCATCATCCGGGCCAAGCGATGTTCTGCATCTCTCCTTCTGTCGCCGACCTTCCCCCTTCCTCCTCAGGGTGTCACGAGGAGACAACGCAGGTGCAGGCGCACGTAGATGGCGGCGAGATAGTAGGGGGTAAAAGGCAGGCGCCGTTGCTTGCTTGCGCTCCCCGATACCTCCCCCAGCGTACGAGTGCAGCCCATGCGTAGGCGATCCCGCTTTGGAGGACTGGGACACGTCGGCGGCTCCCCGTCCCCTTTCCATCCTCGTATGAATACGTCGACACTTCATCCCTCAGTGCGTAAAAGAATCCAAATTGTGCTACGACGGCGAGGCGATTGGGGGGTTTGAACCGTGACGTCGCTGGGCCCGCCTTCGACTGGGAGAATCCTGCCTATTCCAAACCGAGTTTCGCCTTTCTGGATAACTAGTTCGTGTCATTGGTAGCCCTGGCCACGAATCGAAAGTCGTGATCATGTGAGTACTTCAGGACAGTGTGAAGTAAAGAATGCCTGGTAGCAGACACCCCGCACTCGTGATATCACACGCAATATTCTGCTAGCGCATTGTAGTGGATCCAAGATCGGGACCATCCGCCAAAGGTGAACAGACTTTTTATTTTGCTCTTCCCCACAACTTCCCAGGAAAATTTGAGAGCAAGTAGCTATGCCAACTCTGTTCAGCAAGACCTCATGCGCGGTTGGCTATTTTGAGGACAGCGCTAATAATCGATGCATAACGGATTCTCACAGCCCTGTTCCCAGAAGCGCCCGGTTTGAATTCGGTGCATAAATCAAACAGGTCCCTCGCGACAGTTCAATTAATCAAACATGTCGGAGCTGTGCGTGCAAGGGGCTTCGGAGATAAGCAATTTCCTTTTTGGGAGGGGGGGGGGGGGGGGGCCTCCCTGGGTGCCGAAAAAAAAAATTGTATGGATTTTGGTTTTTCGTTCTGAGGGACACAGATGCTGTAATATGGCCAGAAAAGCTTCCCAGCTTCTATCCCGGACTCCCAGACTGCTCATACTCTCAGAGTTCTGGGAGCACAATAGAATAAGGTACTTATGTTGTGCGCGCTGACCTGCGCCGCAACTCTGCCATCAAAAAGTACAGTATGTAAGCAGATTGACAGCTGTCGAACTTTTTCTTCTCCTCTTCCTCGGACCAACCCGCAGATGTCAGAAGAACCGCCCCAGCGTCTGCTGCCAATCCGGTGCAGCAAGCTCTGCTGCCGGTGGGTGGGTAAGTGGATTTCCTGATCCGCCATCAGCTGTTTCTTACGATATTCATCCAGTCCACCATCCGAAAGCGGCACAGAAAATTCTGTTTCCAGTTCCCTCCCCCCTGTCCTCCCATGCTGTAAGTGTCCACTCAATTGTTGCATCAGTGTCCTCAATTATTTACATTAGTGCTACCTCCGTTGCCGATGAGTCTGGGGTCAGATCGGGGTTATCATGTTAGACAGATTGTGGTCAAACAGCGTGCACGGTGGGATTATAAGACCAATATGACCTTGGGGGCCTGCTGGGAGCATACTGGCAGGAAGACTTCTATTGATGAGGGAGATCCGGTGTTTGTTCAGGACTAGGACAGTTGTGGGTGGGAGGGAAACGGCGGTAGTCGTAGTTCATGTGTGTTCGGATTTGTTTCCCGAAATGGAAATTGATGGAATCAATTCCCACGGGGGGAGGGGGGGGGGGGTCCCCCGAAGGCTCTGAAAAAAAAAATGGAAGGTATGTGCCGATTTTCGCGAAAGTGAAGCCCCTTGTGTGCGTGAACGAAGCTGTATGCAGGCTGTGTCCCTCGTGTTTGCTTTTCTTCCCAATACCACACTCTTCACTCATTCCCTCTCAATCCTGGCGATGGCCTCAAACCAAGCACTCATACCTTGGGAACCTGTAGCAGACAACGGAGTTGTAGCGATACAAAGAGAACTCGCGACCCGAGTATGGAAGATGGGCACTTTTTCTCAATGCTTTTCTCTCTCCATCGCCAGGGCCGCACCTTGAATCATGTGTACACCTCCGTGGGCAAGGTCCTGGAAACTCAGGCAAACCGGGTTGCATACAAATTGGGCCTCGGTCCTCATGTCATCGCTGGGAAAATTAAATTGCACTTTGGAGATAGGGAACATCGGATGCAACAGTTGGAGCTCCTTCGAACCACTGTCCCACCGAAACATTGAGAAGCAGTGCTTAAAGCCTCGTGAAATATACCGTGCCGTGGGTGTATTGCCTTTTCCCTTGCATACAATGACTGAACAATTTCTCAATAGCACCGAATCAGCAAATACACAATGTCAGCATTCAAGGAGATTGTCGATCTAGCCACCTTGCTTTCCCGGTCTCCGGATTCTTTTAACTGCAAACAAAAGTTCTTGGACAATGCAACATCATTGGACACCATCTCTGTGCTTTGGGATCGGCCCAGTGGCCCACCAGACAAAGAATGGACATTCTGGCAAACTCTGGCCGCAACATGCTTGGCAGATACTGTGATTTCGGCCTTGACAGAAAAGAGTTTGTTGTTAAACCTATTGGTCTGCCACGACGAGGGCTGAGCACAATTGAACAGTTGTTGGTGAACATGATTGGTGAGTTTGAAAAACTCAAGCATCCAAAATAAATCTGATTCCGCATTTCAAGTGGAGTATCAAAATATACAAGTGCACTCTCCCTTGCGGTATTTGGTAGGAGTCCTCAATCTGCCTGGATTTTGGCAAAATTGGGACATGCACACACTCTAGTTGCAGACAAATTGTGTTGTCGAATGGTCTGGGTGCTGAAGGACATTGGGGTGGACATCCCTGCCCTGGGTCTGATTGAAGAAGCACCAGTTGACTATCATGGTGTTGACCTTCTTGCCACCGCACTCCTTGGTGGGTCTTTCAAGCTGGGTTTGATAAACTTGACCAGGGGGATTGGGTCATCCAAACCATGGTATGAAGGTTTTGCACAAGTTCTTCAGTTGCTACGGGAGTGAGTCTCATTTGACATTCAGTCACTCATCTCTATATGTGTTAACTGAGTTCTCCAAGGCCACGAGCTACAGAACTGTTACCATGTGCATCTGCCTCTGCCACCAGTGCCTTTGAAGATATTCTGCCCACTACCTATCAACATCGAGTCCTAAATGTGATGGTTGATAAGTAGAGGCTCCTCCATCCATTGTTCTTCATATTGAACAATCATGACAGCCAGAATCATACTGCCCCAACAGAACAATCCACCCCTGTTGCCAATCATTCAACAGAGAACCTGTCAGCACACAGTATTGTTGGTGATCCGAGGAGGAAAGTTCTGGACAGAGCATTGAATCTCTGGATGATCTACAAAGTCAAACTTCCAATCTGGATTCTGAGGGAATGGCTCCAGAGGAAAAACCCAGCAGATCCAAATTCAGAAGAGGATGTCACTGTTTTCTGATATTAATGGATATGAAGAGCAATTTGGCATGGATTTGGGACATGATGCAGGTGTATTTGGAGATTTGGTGAGTAGAATGGACTCAGATTGGTTGCAGAGCTACACCTAATCAATCTTAGAGCAGTGGGACCACAGGGATTCTCAGAAGCTCTAGGGCAAAAAATCTTAATGGCTCCAGCTCCTTACCCATTTGCAGAAACTCGGCGCAAAGAGGCTGAAGAGTTGAAGCTCATCCTGCTAGATAAGCAGAGAGATCTTGGGGACAATCATGTAGAGACCTTGGAAGCTATGGAAAGTCTTGCATGGCTACACTTTGAACTTGGTGACTTCAGGTCAGCAAGAGACCTGCGAGTTACAGTGCTCGAGACATGCCATATTCTTTTAGGTGAAGATGACCAACGTACTCTGCAGGCCATGGATTCTTTAGGAAGAACACACCGCGTACTGGGTGAGTTCAAAGAGGCAAAGGAGAAGCTAGAGTTGGCACTGGAGAGACAGAAAAGTTCTAGGTGAAAGCCATCCTGACACTGCAAGCACTCAGAATTCTTTATCATTGGTATACCAGGACCTGGGCCAATTAGAAAAGGCCCAGGAATTTGCAATGTCAGCAGTGGAGAAACTTAGCCAGCCTTCTGGGACAAGATCACACAGCCACTCTGTGGTCCATGCACACTCTGGGGAATAACTACCGTCAACTAGGCCAGTTCACGGAAGCAGAAGATCAATATCACATTGTTGTAGACAAAAGCATCAGTATTCATGGAGAGAACCATCGTGAGACACTGCGATATATGACAAGTTTGGGAACTACATACCTTCTTTTGGGCCAGCTCAAAAGGGCAGAAGACCTCTTGACCATTGTTTTTGACAAACAGACAAAAATTCTTGGAGAAGACCATCCTGATACCTTAAAAACCATGGGGACCTTGGCAACCACATACAACCACTTGGGTCAGCTCAGTGGTTCAGAAGAGCTGGCAACTGTAGCTCTAGAGAAGCTTCAAAAAGTTCGTGGCGAAAACCATCCCAATACCCTGTGGATGCTGATAGAACTTGCATCAATATTCCAGGCACAAGGGCAGCTTGAACGTGCGGAGGAGATTCTTGTTATTGTCCTTGAGAAGCGGAGAAAACTTTTTGGTGATGATCATCCTCACACCAGATGGACTATGGAGGAACTTGCAAAATTATATCAAAGCATGGGTCAATTCCAGGCTGCCAAGAAATTAGCAAAGAAATCTAGTGTAAACCCGATGGCTTTACTTACACGAATTACAGACTCTTACTGATCACATGACCTTGTCTTGATTCTTTACCACCACTACCACTGTCTTCAGATATGTCTTTTGCTATTATACACTGATCTTATTTTGTCTTGTGCCTTTCTGAGTCTCTGTTATATCCATGTTGGAGAAAGGCTAGAAGACGGAAAGAGGCTGGAGACGGAAGAGGGCCAGAACACAGATAAGGCCAGAAGTGATACTACGAAGGTGAGTGGGTAGACCAGTTAACTTGGCTTTACAACAAAGGAAGCAGAAGTCAGACCACAGAGCATGCAGAGGCAAAGCACATTAATTTTCAACTAAAGATACAAGATAATATAATACGTATTTATACTAAATATGGAGATAGTTTGAATGTGGAAAGAAGTATGTTAAAGACAATGAGCAAAGCAAAAAGACAATAGAACAATAAGAGAGAAGTATAGTTTGCATAAGTCATATGTTTGACTCGGAGAACACTCAGAAGACCTTCATTGCAAAAACCCCAAAGGGCATGCATCAATGGAACTAGCCAGACACAACAGCAGTTGGACAGATGCAAGCTGGAAGTGCGAGTCGCGTCCAGGAAGTGGTTTGAACGTAACAGCTGTAAACCAGGCCGAAGTCAGGACAGGGCCAAAAAGGGCCAGAAGGGGATCGGAAAGTTCATGGTTGTAGCAGTATCCCCCTCTTAGGGTTCCTTGTCCCCAAGGAACAAAGAACAAGAGGAATATGATGCTGAAGTCGGAATGATGAAGTGATGACGCAACGGACGGAAGGAATACGTAGAACTATGAAGTTGATGATAAGTGTGATTGTGGGATGTTGATAAATTTTTTCTTCTTCTCCATCCACCATGTTGTCACAACAATCACAACAATCGCGCAACAACTGGAAAAGCTGCGAGTTGTCTCCGGACTCGGTTGAGGAGAGGATTGCACGCATGGAAGTGCAAATTGAAGAGCAGTGGGAGGGGATCCTCGCGTCAATGACACAAGAAGTGGTGGAACACGCATGCTTTGCCGTCCATATCCGCCGTCCCATGCTAATCTCGCATCGTAGTCCCGGCACCGTATCGATGCCTTGCGTCTCGCTCAAGTACATCTGTCGGCGTTGCGAAGAGAGCCTGCCCCTCACCGTGGAAGGAAGGGCCGTCTGCAGGCCTGCACGGATTGCTGTCTATGGTGCTGACGGTGGCGACCATTGTGCTCACTTGGAGCTCCATCTTCTTGCTTGGGCTTCGCCGACTTTCAGAGACGCGAAGCGGTCGTCCGGCGACAACACTCCTCCTCGTACAGGTAAACCATCCTGTAGACAACTTTCTTACAGGATATGAAGTTTCATCATCTCGGATGCTCTGGAAGTCGCATGGATGTCGCGTGGGAACAGCAGGCGCCGTGGGGCTTTCTTGTCGCTCTTCGCAGACAACGCAGCTCATTGTACCTCCTTTTGGTTCATTATTGTAACTGACCTGTTGACAATAATTTATACAACTCCTGCTGTATCTGAGTAGGTTTATCTTACTGATTGGCCACAGAACTGAGAACAATCAATTGACTGCTGTTGTTGACGCAGTAAAGCACGGTCTGTTTGGAGAAGGAAAGGTTTGGCACCCGCCGCCTGCGGCCTTATCCCGAGTCATAGTCCTTGTAATATAAGTTATCCACGGAATAATACCTGACTTTCCATATTGTGAGCATCTGCGGTCGAGGCGAAGTGGGCTCTGTGTTCAGTTTCTTCTGTCTGGTCTCTCTGCCTTCTCAAGACTCCACAAATTCAAGCACGGGCAGAACAGTCCCCGTCCAAATCCAGCGGTCAATTTGAGATGTCCTCCGCCCTCGCTCCTTGCTCTTACTCGAATCTTTCTTATCGTCCGGTACATGCATGAACTCTCAAACCTGCAAGCCCTTCCAGTGGCCAAGCACCGCCTGGAAGAATTACACCTAGATTCGCTCCCTTTTCGGCTCCGCGCGTTGGGCTCCCTCAGACTTCAAGACTCTAGAATCACCCCTCTTTTTGGCATTGTCTTGCTTAGAGTTCACAAGAAAAAGTAACACTCAGTCTATCCTTCGGCGATCTTCCCTGATGGTCTTGCTTTCGCTTCACTTGCTCATTCACAGATTCACGCTCACGCAACGGATGGTCCTTGAACTTGCGGCATTTTGTCACTACACGAACGAAATTGAGCACCGAACGGCTTCGTTATGTACCTGCTGAAGTCGCTTTTCTTCGCAAGCCGCAAGTCCCAATTGAACAAGAAGTCGTGGTACCCAGCTCTGCAACAAAAAGACATATTGTTTTCAACCACGCCTCCGGAGGGAGTCGAACCCACTTGTCCTCATGCATATGACTCGATCCTGGATTCTACGATTGGGAGGCGGTCTCTAAGACCCACAGAAGCTTGGACATTCTAGGGATAGTACCCGGTGTACTTGACCATCCACAACATGACTTGAACTCTTCCCAGATCAACTCGCCCCTTTTCTTTCGTGCCTGGACTCCGCTTGCATGGTCAAATCTCCTCTAAGTGAAAACTAGCATTCAGCATGTGTGAATCGTGTCTCAAATATAAAAATAAATAAAAAAGGAACAAAAGGGAACAAAAGACTCCCATTAAGTCGATATATGCCTCTGGTGGGAGTCGAACCCACGTCTCCTCCTGGCTTGCACAACGTCTTTACAACCCATAATTGGCAGGCGGGCGCCCAGACCCACAGAGGCTTGATTGGAGGATTCATTGGCAGGGATTAGGTGCAGGGCTTTAGATACACGGACGCGCGGATGTACACAGATACAGCAAAATAGACTACAATTCAATAAGCCCTACTCAAGCCGACCCCGACCCGACGTGCATCTTCTCCTTCAGCCGCTGGATCAACTTCGGCTTCTTGCTCTTCTTGGGCTTCTGCTGCCCCTCTCCCTCTACCTGTTCGTCTTCGCCCTCGCCCGCCTCATCGGCGCTCCCGCTACTATTCGCGCCCTCGTCGTCCGCGTACTGGCTTTGCGGGTCCGTAGGCGGTGCCGAAGGACGCGGGGCAGACGACGTAGCCGCAACCGACCCCGGTACACGGGGATGGTAGGTGCTGTCGTCCCCCGAAGGCGCGGCGAAGTCGCCTGTCGGTACCGCGTCCGCGCCTACGCCCGTATGGACACCGCCCGCGCGGAGCGGCTCCAGCCTCGTCTCGTCCGCCCCTCCACTCGCGCCCCCCACATACGCAGGCGGCGCCGGCCACGACGCAAGGGCCGACACCGACTCGGGTGTAGCCAAACTCTCCGTCTCCGTGCTGGCAGCGTACCCGCTGTCGCCGCCTGTGCTCGCCAGGGAGGGCGTGGACGCATCTACGGAGGGGGCTGGGACGGCGTGGCGGTGTGGGTGTGGGGTGCGGGAAGTGCGCGCGGTGCGTCGGGAGTGCGGTTACGTGCGGGGCGGATGCGGCGCTGGGGGACGAGACGCCGGGGTGGGACGGGATCAGGCCTGGAGTGGACTGTGGCGCATCGGGGGACGAGAGGGGCACGGGCGACTCTGTGAGCGGGGGCGTGGCCGCGACGCCCGGGTGGGAGGGGATGAGGCCCGAGGTGGGCTTCGGAATCGCGGGGGGAGAAGGGGAGGCGACGCCTGGGTGGGACGGAATCAGGCCCGACGTCGGGCGCGGTGTCGAGGTAGACGCAGGTAACGATACAGACACAGGTGGGGACACGGGGGCGACGCCGGACAGAGAAGACGCGTGGCCGGTGTGCACGGTCGTGCTGAGTGCAGTCGAATCGGTTGTTGCGGAGGAGTCGAGTCGGTCGTTAGGGGGTGTCGCAGAGTGCGCATTGGATGCAGCACGATAGGGCTCCGGGGCGGATTCGGTGTATGGGATATTTGTGGCGTGGCCGACGTCGACGCCGTCTTGGCGCCCTAGCGTCGATAGGACGAAGACGAAGGTGGGAGGGCGGGGAGGGATGATTCCGAAGCCGAGGGTGGGATTCCTGGTGTGGAGCTCAGCGTGGATTCGGAGGACGCTGCTGCTACATATCGCACAAAAAATAAGGTCGGTCAGTGAATATAACGATATGGATGGAAACTCACGCAGATACGCCGCAAGTCCTGGCGGTAGGTACGCCGTCGCAGCGGCCAGAGTGGCCTGCGCGGTCGCGATGATGCCGCCATCTTCCTGCGATGGTTTGCTCCCCGCATTCCGAGATGCATCGTCGCTACTCGTAGCATTCACAGCATCGTTATCGGGCTCCAAATGGGCCGGAAAGCCACCCGGGATGTCAGGGCCAGGTGTCCCGACGGGCGTGCGCGTAACGTGGTTCCCAAGCAGATCGGTCATATTTTCTGCCCATTCGCTGGAGGGTGTCTGTGGGAGGGTGCCGGAGGGGATGGTGGGGACCATGTTGGGCGGGGACGCATGAATTGTGGCCATTGTGAGTCGGATTCAAGAGTTAAGACCAAGAAGATCGAGCAAGATTCAAGCAAGTTTTGCGGTCCGGTTAAAGACACGGTCGTATAGAACGTTGTATTGGGCGGCAGGTTTGAAGTCGAAAGCCGCGTTTTATAGCGCTCCCAACAGTGGAGTACGAGACATGACGCCGCAAGTGATCGGCCGGGGATTGCCGATCACTCTTGTTTTCAACTGCCATGTTCGTTTCCCTGCAAGTTTCTGTGCTCCTCTTGCTCCTCTTGCTCAAGCCAAAGCGAGGTGCATTATTCGTCGGTTGAGATCACTATCTCACAGGCTTGTCCCAGCGGTCGCCCAGCGAGCTTCAAGATTGACTTCAGCTTCATTGAAGTGAGTCACGCAAGTTCATCCCAGTTCTGCGACAGCGATGCTCAGTCACCTCCACAGGCTACAATCTAGACGTGGTGCACGGTGCACGCCAGCTATTAATACGGGTGTTTGCACCATCGCGTGAATAGCTAGACAGCAGATCTGGGTTCGACTCCCACCGTCCGGGATGCACTGGTCGACTCGAGCAAGAAATTCTTTTAGCGTCGTTTCTCTTTCAACAGAAGGCTTGAACACATACGGCTGTCTTCTTCTTCTCTTGTCTCCCCGCCTGAACTTGATTCAAAGCGCGACTAACAATGCAAGTGTCGTTTAAAACTCCCCAAATCAATCAGGTAGCCGATTCTCTCCTACTAGGTCACACTCACAGCCCATACTGTACCCTCGGACGCAGTGCACGGCGCACACCCGCTCGCGTTGCCAGAAGCCTGCATAATTTCGACGCGGGAACTCTGGGTTCGACTCCCGGCGTCCGAAATACATAAGGTTCCTGGATGTAACTTTTTCTCGATGTCTTGAAACTCGCCTCCATTTTTTGGCTTCATTTTCGTCGTATGCGTCTCCTTCTCCTCTTGCCCCCGGCTGATCGAACTCGCAGGACGCCTCAGTCAGGTGAAGCAATGGTTTGTCAATTTTTTTTGGTTGCCTCGTTCATTTTGCCCCAGTAACCTCTTGTTGTGTACACCAGTACCTAGCCAGGTACGAACCCTGACAAGGAAACTCGGACGTGGTGCATGGGGCACGCCCGCTCGCAATTACATGTCAGCGCTGGTTAGCCCTCGAAAGATTTCGAAGCGGGAACTCTGGGTTCGACCCCCAGCGTCCGAATAGCAGCCTTGGAGGTTATTTTGCTCGATGTCCTGAAGCTTGCCGCGATCTTTTCGTTTGCTTCAAGTTCGCCTCTATACATCTTTGTCTCTGTTTTCTCCCCCACTGGGTAACTCACGTTGTTTTCGCAGGACGTCGGTTGAAGCAGTTGGTTTCCGTTCGCCTGACTGAGTTTTGGCTGGCCGACTCGGATCAAGCTGTCTACGACAATACCTAGCCAGATCAGAGGTACATCGGACGTGGTGCGCGGTGCACGCCCATTTGGAATTGCACTTTCGATGCACAATTTCCGTGGAAGAACTGGGCTCCACTCCCAGCGTCCGAAATACAAGTCCCCCCAAGATATTTTTTGCTCGATAGCTTGAAACTTGCCTCAATCCTCTTTCGGCCTCACACCTGCTGTATACGTCCAACACCGTCTGACGAGGCAGGTACACAACCTTGAGAGGAGGTGCACGGCACACACCCACTTGTATCGCGTGGAATAACGGCTTTTTTTGTGGGAGTGCTGGGTGACTGTTCGATTCCCAGTGTCCGAGGTTTCTCTGCTGGCTTTTCCCTCGATGCTGTTGCCAATCCTCTCACTCCCTTGCATGCACCCCGACTGGTAGTGCTTGCAGGACATCTCAATTGACGATCGGGTGAAGCAGTGTTTGGTTTCTGTTTTTTCTCATTGAAGTTCATCCTCAGTAATTGTTGACCCCAATATCTAGCCAGGTACACAATATGTCACATCAGTGTATGGTTATGTATAGCAACCCAGATGGAAAGTTCATCAGATTTTTTGGTGCAGAATCTGATCCTGAGCCCTGAATAGCCAAGAATGTTGCTGTTGCATTGTTGGCAGATTGCTGGTAGATTGCTGGCAGATCGACAAGTGAATGGCAGAACCGGTGACAGCGGGAACCCACGGATGGGTGCATAAAAGACCAACACTTCACAAGGGCCCATCACCCCAACATGCCCCCCGTCCACTGTTACCCAGAATAGACTGGAAAAAGTGGTGATATGCTTGACTATGACCACAAATACCTTGGAAATCATCGCAGACAACATGCCAAACTCCATTCTTAGGTGCTATAATTAGCACAACTCAAGCTATTTTGAAAAATATCCAAGTGAGCTTTGCCAAAGAGACATGGAATGATGTTGAGCTTACCCACTCACTAGACTATTAGCAAACACAAAGATAACTGTGTTCAGCTTCTGGAACAGGTCCATGGATTGTTGAATGGAATTATAATTCTTCATATCGAGTCGGATGTAGGTGGAGAAATGCCTCCAGAAGTGCTGAACCATGTCGGGAAATTCACTGAGTACTTTGCTTGTCCGTGGGAAATCTACTATTCATTAACCATTGGGACCAGGATCCTTCACAAAATATATGTTTTTGTGGAGGCCCAACAAAAAGGCAACAAAATGAAAAACTTCTTTCGCCAGGGTGAACTTAGCACTCTTCTCAAAGACTGTCAAGCTGGATTACAACAAAGCTTTGACTTCTTTCAGGTCTGTTGTCATTTCCGTGTAACAATGATTCATAGATACATAATTTTATAGATTGCAGGACCCCGGGCTCTATCAGATATCACAGAAATGCAGAAGGATGCCCAAAAGAAACATCAAGAAGTGCTTGACATGATTGAGAAACTCTCTGAGGCAACTGCCTCAGAAAGGGCATCCACAGTAAGTAAAATGTGTTTCACTCAAACTACACCTAATGTTTTGCAGATAAGTGGACATTATTCTTGGGCCTCCAACAGGTAGAGTATCCACTTTTCCCAGAAAGTTCTTGGATTACACTTATTGGATGACTCCATTTCAAAGCTCCACCTCAATCTCAATGCTGCCATCAGAGCCCAAGATTTTCCATGGCCGGGAGTCAGAGCTCTCAGACATTCTTCACCTTTTCAACACCGGAATTCCGAGGATTGCAATTTTGGGTGCAGGCGGTATGGGAAAAACATCCCTGGCACAAGTTCTCTTGCATCACCCAGACATCATAGCCAGATATGCACAGAATAGGTTCTTTGTTGCTTGCAGCTCTGCAACAACTAAACTGGAACTGGTGAACCTAATTGGAGCCCATCTAGGGCTAAAGCCTGGCAAAGACCTCACCAAAGCAGTTCTGCAGCATTTCTCAAAGAATCCACCAAGTCTCTTGATTCTAGATGAGCTTGAGACACTGTGGGAGCCAGTGAGCTCTCGTGGCAACATTGAAGAATTACTTTCACTGCTCACAGGTGTGGAGAGACTTGTATTGATGGCAAGTTAAATGGTTTTTGAATGATACTCTCAACTCACCTCATTTAGATTACTATGCGAGGAGCAGAAAGACCTGCCAAGGTCCTATGGACTCGGCCATTTTTGAGATCCTTGCAACCGTTGGATCAAGAGGCAGCTTGGCTCACATTTACAGATATTGCAGATAGTGGACACAATCTGGAGGAGGTTGACAAAATTCTCTGCCTGACAGGCAATATGCCACTTGCAATAAGTCTCCTTGCCCATCTGGTTGACACTGAAGGCTGCTCCAGTGTATTATCCTCGCTGGGAGAGGGAGAAGACCTCTCTGATTTCAGAAGGCTTTGACAAGAGATCAAACCTGAACCTGTCTATTTCTCTGTCACTGTCGAGTCCACGGATCCAATTACTTTCTCATTCACAAGAACTCTTGAGCCTCTTGTCATTGCTCCCGGATGGCCTGGCAGATATAGATATTTTTCAAAGCAAACTACCACTTGAAAATATTCATGCATGCAAAGCAGCACTGAAGTCCACTGCTCTAGCTTACAGTGATGAACATAAAAGAATGAAGGTATTGATGCCCATCCGAGAATATATGCAAAAGTACCAGCCTCCTGGAGAGCATCTTATTCAGAACCTCCTCACATACTTCCAGGAGCTGCTCAAGTTCTTTGTGGAGTACCTGGGAACCCAGTCAAATTCCAGCATAATCCCCCTGAATAGAAGCAAATTTCACAAACATCCAGGGTGTGTTGCAATGGGGTCTGAAGCAGAAACAACCAGTTGTATCCAATAGCATTTACTGTGTATGCTATTTGACCTCACTTGAGCTTTATCAACACGCAAACCCAGACTTTGTTGATGAACCAAATTCAGGATCTCCTTCCCCAGCTCAATGATCATCGGCTCAAAGCTTACTTCTTTATTGCCACAATCCACTGGTGGCCATATAGCCCAATCTCTGATGCTGAGACTCTGGCTTCCCAAGTTCTGGAGCACTTCAAACACTTTGATGATCCAGATCTTAAATGTGGGTTCTGTTTTCAACCCAACCTATCAGAACTCACACATGGACTTTCTAGGCAGGTTTTATCTCATCATGGCCTATCACTATCAGGAATTCAAAGCTGATCCTCTTAAGGCGACAAATATGTGCAAAAAGAGCATATCATTGGCAATTCTAGCCAGCAACAGCAAGAGACACTGTCAAGGATTGAATCAGCTTGCATGGATTGACTTTGGGCTTGGGAGATACTCTGTAGCCCAAATGCATGCATATGAAGCCCAAAGGTTGGCAAGGGCTTCTGGGAGTTTATATAGAGAAGCAGACACTCTCCGTGCACAAGCTGCATGCTGGCGTGAGCTTGGTCACTACAAACAAAGTCTGTCTTTGGGCATCAAGGCACAGAGTCTGCTTGGTCTTTGTGGTCTGTCTGGTACTCAAGCCACCCTTGCCATCATGAACACTCAGGCTGAAGTCCACAAGTATAAATCAGAATATAGTGATGCGTATAGAAATTCAAACTGAGATACTTCAAATCTCTGCAGACCGAGATGTATTGGTGCATGCTGTTGCATTGCTGAGTGTGGCTGAAATCGAATTGGTGATGGGTGTTCCAAAACATGATGTGCAACAGCTTATTGATCATGCTAGATCAGGTATTTATCCCTATGGGTCACAAGCTAATGCTAATTGGCTGTGATATCACACTTGGAGCTCTGTATCTCAGGGAAAATGATCTCCAAATGGCAAAAAGACTTTTTCAATTGTCTTTGATAGCCCTAGAACATGCTCCAATCATGTCGTTCTGTTTGGAGCTGTTGGGAAATTCCAGCCAGTGGGGTACTGATTATTCAATGTCCCTGTGGACAACAATATTCCTGGTGTATTCTCTCCACCATAAACAGATTCTTCAAGTCCACAAAGCTTTACAATTCTTTGGGGATATATTTCTTCATCAGAAGGATGAGGCCACTGCTATCGCCTTGTTCACTGTTGCCCTTGGAGGGTTCACTTACATGGATGTCCATTGTAGCAAAGCAGAATGCATGGTGAGACTGGGCGATATTTCCAACGACCATGGTGACCAGTTGAAAGCAGTCAAACTTTGGACCACAGCACGGCCGCTCTTTGAAAGGTCATCCCAGGGGAAGAAGGTTCAAGGTGTTGATGAAAGGCTTGCTTGTGTTGACAGAGATGTGCTGGAACAGCACAGAGAGCACACAGCTTGACTGGTGGAGCTCAATGTCCCCTCTGGAAATCCATCCCCAAACGAAGACAAGGAGGAGGTGGAATCAGCTGACAAACCCCTTGGGCAAATTGCAGTGTGAGCTTTTACAGCTTGTGTCGGCTCCAGAGACAGACCGGATAGCTACAGTTCTGTGTTATTGTCTATATTCTGTGAAACTGATTCAAAATGAAAATCCTATGTATTTATTCACATGCAGCCAGGTCTTCACAGTCCAGTGAGGTGTAGAAATGTAGAAATGTAGAACTAAAGCCAGCAAGAGAAGTAACAAGAAAATGTTGATTCATTCTGGAAGCTCTACAGCATTTTATACACTGAAAACAATGTACATATAACAACAATGAGAAGAAGAAACAATGGAATATCTGAGCTTCTCATGAAATTTGCAAACTAAAGTGTTTCAACTTGAGGCTATGTCTCTATCCTAACCACTGCACACATCATTGTGTCCCTACATCAGTGCAAGCACATTCCGATGTATTGGCTTGTTGAGTCCCAACATGAGTATCATCCCTGGCTACATCCATGGTGAGGCAGAAGAGAGATTAAGCACACAAATGATAGTTTTCATTCATTTTCAGTATCCAGAAATTGAAGCACAATGATCTGTTTGACGAACTCTGTATACTGTACTATCTGGGGCCAGTCTGTTTATCTTTTCAGGTTTGTTGTAGTAATATGAATTTCATCGAGCAGACCTAGGGAAGTTGAAAAATGAGTACTGGGCAAGCTAGGAACAGCTCAGGACCAAGTAGCAGACAGGGGCAATATGAGACCACCCAGCTAGTGGTGTCTTCTGTCTCAGCTGATACTTAACAATGATCGGCAGCTTGATTGCAGATCCATGGGTCCTAGTGTATGCAGAATTGATATCTAGATCGGATGAAAAATCTAGGACTGGAGCTAGCTGGAGCAAGGGATAACAAACGAGTGATGAAAATGGGTCCTAGGGGGTTGAATCAATGAATAGTGTCAAATAACATGGACACAAAATAAATATAATGTTCTGATGGAGATATCATCTGAAGGACCATTAAACATTGCAAAGTGAATGGCACTGCGCAACGACTGGGGATGGTTGAGATTTAGTGAAGGGGAGATGAAATGGCATAACATAAATGCGTGGCATC
Organism: Mycena olivaceomarginata; assembly: GCA_029378375.1. Taxonomy (NCBI): domain Eukaryota; kingdom Fungi; phylum Basidiomycota; class Agaricomycetes; order Agaricales; family Mycenaceae; genus Mycena; species Mycena olivaceomarginata. The sequence continues at coordinate 17,756 of JARKIC010000400.1, forward strand.
TAGTGCTATTGTTGTGATTCCTATGACCAGTATTTATACAACAGGAAGCAGCTAGCACTTCTGTTGCTACTAGTGGACTAGCTAGCATGCAGACCACTTGTTAGGTGATATAAAGGAGAGTCAGAGGGAGCCTTAACTGCTGGCTGTAGCATGAGACTGTGTTAGTGTGACGTGCTAGCTGCTAGTTGAGTGTAAAAACCACTAGAGATTAAACCAATGCCTAAACATTCACTGAGACATGACGTAGGAGACTCTAGTAGTCAATAGATAACTTGCTATGGAGCTAGCAATAGTCTAGTAGATAGGAATCAATGATGGATGTATAGCTAGGGGACAGTGCCTTGAGCTAGCACACTTGACACAGGTCTAAGCACTACAATCTAATCTCTAGATAAGGGCCAGAGGTGGCGACAGGTGGAGAACTCCAGCTAGCACCAGCTAGGACCCTAACGAGGCATACTATGGACACATGAGAGACATGATATAGCAACTAGGGCCTAACATGGGCAGCTAGCTAGAGTGGAATAGTGACCAGGCTATTGGTGCGGAGTTATGGACGATCACCAAGGCTGTACTGATAACTGGAGGTCTGATTGACACTCTGACAAACGAGAGATGGCCCTAGGACACCGGCTGTCACACCGGGATGTCTAGATGCGGTCCTCAGCTATAGATGATGAGCTGGGGATCTGTGATATACCCATGGTTGGATGCTAGCTGGTCAGCGAGGCTGACCTAGTGCAACCCAAACCAGACCCAAAACCAAATGACAGCCGTCTCATTGGCTGCTTTTTCCAAATCACCTCATATTTTATCATTATATTATTCAGCGTGCTTTTCACATGTATCTTGAACCTGGTATGAAAGGAAGTGTGGGAGCAACTAGCACCTCAGATTATTACACCCCAGACTTTGGACAAAGCTGGTGCAGGTGGTCTCAGGCTGCTAGTGGAGATTGTCACTATACTTTACTTATAGTAGTCTTTATATTGGAATCAGTAGCTGTTGACTCTGGAACGTCAAGTGATTAAGTTGAGGATTTTGTGTTGTTCATCCTAGCAGACCTCCACATATAAAATAAGGGTGTTCTCTTTGAGAACCAGCTGCAGTTTGCGCTAGTGACTTTGCCTTCACCCCGATATTGATGGAAGCACTGTCGTAGTGTGTTGGATCACTTGCTAGGTGGGTTGTGTGTGTGGCTCAAGCCTACTAAGTAGAAGATGAACTAGGTGCCCCACCTCTAGTTTGGCTATAACTTGTCAGCTACTTTACCTTCACCCCGATATTGATGGAAGTGCTGTCGTAGTGTGTTGAGTCGCTAGCTGGACACTTGTAGTGAGCTAGTGCCAATAAAAGCAGAAAGGTTCATGTTCTTGGTTAAGGAATAGGTTGACAGTCAAGGAGAGTCTTGCTGTTTGAGACTTGAAGTCATTTGGAGTTAGCCTCAGTAGTCCTTAGGTTGCCTAAGGTGAGGATTTTTACAAACCTACAAACCTCTGCCCTGGTGTTCTCGACCTAATGGTCCAGCCATCTTATATCCACCCCATCTAAACCACCCCAGACCATCCCTAGGTTCCTAGCAGTGTTGTTGTCAGCGGTTGCATATTGCTAGCACATTGTGGAAGTATGTTGTAGAAGCCTATAAATCAAACTTGTGTTTGCTCAAACCTGCTGGTCACATACTCTTTGGAGGTAGATTGTTGTAGTTGGTTGTTTTTGGTGTTTGTTTGCAATAGCCTTTCAGCTAGCCTATTTCTAGTCATATAATAAGTGCACCGTTTCACCACAACAGAAACAGGTGCAGGGCAGCGTGCATCCATGCATCTGATTGACATCCATGGGGATGGGGGGCTGGAGGTGCAGGTGCGGCCAGAAGTGCAGCCCTAGGGGCGGGTACAAAGGCCGGAGGAGGAGAGAACACCTCCAGTGTGCGGGTGGGTGAGCGGGGCCAGAGCGCAGCTCGGGGAAATTCCGGCTCAGACACGGACAAGCGTGTTGTACTGCTGGAAAGCACACAGGTGCCACCTGACATAATCAAGGAGGTCCGGGGCGGTTCTCAGATGTTGTGATTGCAGGGTCGATGTGCAGATTGAGCCCTGCACAGTATTTGATGACGCAGACCAGCGGGTCCATGTACCCAGTGGTTGCAGCGAGCTCCTCAAAGTCAGTCCATGTACTGGTAGACATCTCTGGGGCCCTGGAGGTATGCATGGGACTCCACTTGAGGAGAGCCTGGTCTTGTTTATTCTCCTCTCTGAGCCAGAGGCGGAACTTGTACTCAAACTCTGCCCAGGTCGGGAACGGAAATGGAACAATCACAGAGTGGTGTTCTGCCCAACATCTGGCCGCATCCTTGGCCATAAAGGACATGTTGGAGCAGCAGGGGCCAGGGCAGGTGTCGTTGGGCTTTGGCTACCATGCAGCAAGAGTGTGGCCTTGATGTTAGCAAGAGAGCCTTCGATGGTGGTCAGCCAGGCCTCGGGGTTGGAAGCTGAGTGCGAGGTGTGAGCACCTGGGACTGCGGGTTGTGTGACAGCCAGGTCGGGTGTCTGATCCATTAGAATGGAGCACATGGATATCACCAAAGGTGAAACAAACATTGCGCACCAAGCCTGCAGATTGTTTCAGCTGTGTGTTCGCACTCTGCATGTATATGGTAATGTCTGGGTCCCAAGAAAGACCCAACTGTTCCGCCACACACTTAGCCATGGAAACAATTTCTGAACCAGGATCCACAACACTCTCCAGTTTCTCTCGGCCCTCTACCACTGGGAAAAGAACCTGTAGGTTGGCTGATTCCACAGCAGTGTAAATCTGTTTCAGTGCCTGGTTCAGTGCCAAAATAGAGTAATATTGCAGAACAATATCTGGTGCCACCACACAACTGGGTTCCAGACCCACGTCCTTCTCTGTAGAAATATACACAGAGTCGATGGGTGCCAGACTGTCTATCGATTTTGCATCGCTATCCAGTCAGTACAGGCCCATCTTCCTCCTTCATCTCTCTCAGTGCCTTCACATATTCTCTGTTCATGGCTGTCATCATCCCAACTGTAACGCCGTCCAGCACCATGTTTCTGATTTGATTAACCAAGTTCTGTACAATGTTTCCATCAGTCAAACTTGGAAACCAGTTTATATGCCTCCTCTCTGATTGGTTCCTTGAAACGTAGAGCTGAACCCAGCGGTGCAGGATTTACACGTGCCCCGCTCAACTCTGTGGATCGTCTCAATTTCTCAAACCCCATAGGAAGTTCCTGTTTCTCATCTGAGAACACTATGCACCGCTCTGCGCGTTTCGCAGGGGCTTTAGGAACATCATCCTCATCTTTTAACTCATCAGGCTGAAGGAATTCCACCCTCTTGCCTTTTTGCCTCCAATCCAATTCTACATCAGCAGCAGAAACACGGTCCTCAGGAGGTTTCACTGCTTTTGGTGGTCTCACTTTCAGTCGGCCACCAGCCTCCCTCATCGGTCTGCCTAAAAATTTGGGTTAGACGGAGGATCCATCTTCGTCCCACTCCTAGTTGCTACCAACTGATCAACCACACCTCCAGTTCCCTCGCTTCAGACCACATTGAACAACTGGATCAGCTGATCAATATCAATTCCGTTATTCGCCTGAACAGGCAGGGCTAGCAAACTGTTCTTGTGGGACCTGCAAGAATTGTTGCGGTGGTTGAACACCGCTATTTGAAGCAAGGGGTTGTGCCCCGGTTGTTGGAAACTGAAGACTCTGCTGGAAAACAGGAGACTGAGCCATATAATTTTGGCTAGGACCACGAACTCATCTGCTGTATTTTTGCAGATTGAATCTTGTCCTCCATCATATCATACAGGTGATCCATCCTGTCAGTATATCCACTTCCATATCCATCCTCCTGAGCCCGAGACAAGCTAGAGTAGAAACTCTGCATCATCCCAGTAGCGCTGGGCTTTGGCCGACTCCATGGTGACACCCTGCCGCCGGTAGTGTTCCTCCACCTTTTGCATACAACTCAAGTTTTCAGGATACCTCGGTATCCTAACCACCTGTCCCCAGTCTGAGCTATCCGTCCTCAACCTTAACCCATCCCAAAGTTATAAATTTGTCCTTATTCCGGCAATCCCTGATATAGTGGGGACCGTTACAGAAATGACAGGCCACATCCGGGTGAGGCTTGTGCTGTTCGCGCGGTTCATGTCTTTCTTCAGCCTGTTCACAGTGGACAGCTGTCCAGGTGAGGAGGAGTCAGCCTAATGGCCTGACTCAACAGTTTCACTGTACTCTCAAAAGATGTTTCCATCTTCTTCAAGTTTTCAGCAAAATGTTTCTCCTGCAGGATCACCGTATCTCTCAGTTGCGCCATTTGTACTGCAAACATGTCAAGGCTTTCATTGACCTCTAGTTTTTATTGAATTCATGGGAGTTGAATCCCATGAAATCAGAGTTGGAATAAGTCCAGGAATGTGTGTAGATGTGCTAGTCTGATGACTATCAAGCAATGTCGCACCTGCTGTCCTCCCAGTCCAATTGTTCGCAATATAATCGGCAAGCCTCAGCACCTGCCGATGGGACAAATGGTCTCCTCTCCGAGTAGTGGATTCTGTTTCGCCATCAGAAACTTCATCCTCCGCCGTGGTTCCTTCATGAATCGTGCATATCCCTTGCTGGTTCATTGCTACCTCCACTTTCTGGCTGTAGTTATCCTTCAACATGGACGGGACAAGATCGACTAGTGTCTGGTTTACAACCAAAGCTGAGGGTCCTTTCTTCAGTTTCTCCGCTTCAGTTTCAAACGCTAGCTTGAAACGGCACAATTTCCTGAGTTCGGAGCAGGAATAGGATGAGACAAAGCCCATATGTCCTGCAGTTTCTGGATCGAACCAACTTCTAGGTCTTCCACTTCTGGATACAACTGCAAGATTTGTTTCCGCCATTTCTTATATGTCGAACCCTCAGCTTCTGCGAATATGGAGAGGCTCTGCCATTGTTCTCTGATATCAGCTATCACTGAGATAATTAAGCAGAAGATTCTTCTGTTCTTGTTCACCAGTGATTCCTCCACCATCGCACACTTGCTCAGTGTTTCTACAAAACAATTTTAGACTGCTAGCAGTTTCACCATTGAACTTGGGATGGTTAGAGTCCCAAGCCATGGGTATTTTAAAGCCCTGAACAGTAGGCATAGTCGTTGTTGGATCAGAAGAAGAGTTCAGTGTTGTTTCTGTCTCAACTGAGTTTCTGAGATTACTCGGTTTGTTTTGCATGCTAGGCAAAGAAACAGAACCAGAAGCTATCACATCAGCCCTAGTAGAAACACTATGTCCATGACCTCGACTAGGAGAACCAGATACGCTCAGTGGTTTCTGATGTGTGAAAGTTTGTAAACGGAGAAACTAGTGTTTCCCTTGCTCAACGGGAAGTCGCGGTGCTATGTGATGCCAAAGCGGGATTACTGAATTGTCCGCTACGAAGTGCTCCTTCTCCACAAAGTGGAGCAGGAAAACCCAAAGGTGATGTGTCTGGTTTGGTACCAGCACCTTGTCTAGGAGGAATGGTGACGGCCCAACAGAAATGTTGTTCAGAAGTGTTTCCAAACAAGTTTTACAGCAGAATGCTCAATCTTATCTCAAAAAGATATCAGAACCTTCCCTCATGGTGGGCTCCAGATGATTGATGTGCTCAGAACCTATATAAGAAACACATAAATAAACCCCACTTGACTTGCGATTGGTGCAGAAACATTCCAGAGACTGTCAGTCTGTCATACAACCAACAAACAAATCAAACGGCAATATCTGCACGTTTCTGAGATCCCAACGAGTTACAGCCCCTAGTACAGGGCCTTGTAAAGGTTGTAGGGAGAGGTTTCGTATCTCAGTGAGACCAAGAGCAAGCTGCGTATAACATGTTTCTAGACATGGTGGAAACATAGTTTCCAAGCAAGGTAGATTTATAACTTCACAGTGTGTGTGTGTGTGTGTCCAAGCGACAGAGAAACAAGTTTAAAGTAGTCCCGTAGACTCAAGTAAGGCCCCTAGTTTATAGGCCAGGTATGTTCACAGAGCTTTCACCAAAAGGTACTTTCTGAGCAGCGCACAGCAGTCACGTTTCCAAAGTTTTCCCTAGACAGTACTTTCTGAAACCTGCTCTGCAACAACAACAACAATGTTTCTTCAACAGAGTCCCAGGTTCCAACAGATTCACAGAGTTTATAACAGTTTCCAGGCAGAGCCCAAGTGTGTTTCCAGAATAATATATGATTCAGAAATAAATAAGATTTCGACTAATAATGCTACTCTATAAGAGTGTGTTCGCCAAGGATCCCAGATCAACCCAACATGCAAGCGTATAGCCTACTAGTTCGGGGGATGATACTGTGTCCACCATAGAAACACCTCCAGATACTTATACAACTGCCAAGACACAATTACAAAGCCCAAAACACAATCCCCATGAGTCAAATGACTGTTTATCCGCCTCTTTAACCATGTTTCCGTCGGTTGTTCTTCGAGCATCGCCTCCCATTGGTTCCCAACTGTGAGCACACCATGTTCCCTTGCCAATTACGAGTCAGGAACCTGTCAGTAGCACCCCTGTATTATTTAGAGGGTGTGTCGATCACTGATGGATTGGCACTGCACTCGTTCGATCTGTTTCTGCTTCAACTCAACTCTCCCCTCTGTTACAAGTGCGCAACTTGATAATAATCCGTTATAGGTCTCGGGTGATACCCATTTCTGAGGTGTTTCCTGGAAAGGGTTCTTGAGAAAGAACCTTAGAACACCTTTAGAGTTGTGATCCGGATCCTCGGAATAGCTGACCACCTGTTTCGGTGTATCCACATTCAATGGAAACTGGCAACTCTAACACCCGACACACTTGTGACCTAACACAACCTCTCGGTGTCTCAACACAACACAATACATTGCCTAACTCCTGTTCCCTTGACGCGTTGAAACAGAGCACTTCTTATATGACTAGGAATAGCTAATTGATAGGTATTGCGAACAAACACCCAAAACAACCAACCACAACCAATCTACCTCCAAAGATCTAAGTGCTTCTCTTTGTGAGTTTGGGTCCGGGCTGTAATATGCGACCAGCAGGTTTGAACAAACACAAGTTTGATTTATAGGCTTCTAACAACACACTTTACAATGTACTAGCAATATGCAACCGCCAACAACAACACTGCTAGGAACCTAGGGATGGTCCGGGGGTGTGTTTATATGGGGTGGATACAAGATGGCTGGACCACTAGGTCGAGAACACCAGGGCAGAGTATGTAGGTTTGTGAAAATCCTTGCTAAGGGAACACCCAAAGACTACTGAGGCTAACAACAAGGGACTTCAATCCTCAAACGGCAAGACTCTCCTTGACCGCCGACCTATTCCTTAACCAAGAACAGGAACCTTTCCACTTTTATCGGCACTAGCTCACCACAAGCGTCCAGCTAGCGACCCAACACACTATGACAGAGCTTCCGTCTTTATCGGGGTGAAGGCGAAGTAACTGACAAGTTATAGCCAAACTAGAGGTGGGGGCACCTAGTCCGTCTTCTTCTTAGTGGACTCAAGCCAACACACAATTCACCTAGCAAGCGATTCAACACACTACGGCAGAGCTTCTGTCTTGTCGGGGTGAAGGCAAAGTCACTAGTGCAAACTGCCGCTGGGTCTCAAAGAGAACACCCTTGTTTTATATGTGGAGGTCTAGGACCAACAACACGAAACCCTCAACTTAGTCACTCGATGTTTCCAGAGTCCACAGTTTACTGATTCCAATATAAAGACTACTACAAGTGAAGTTCGGTATCAACCTCCACTAGCAGCCTGAGTCCACTAGCACCAGCTTCGTCCAAAGTCTGGGGTGTAATGTTCTTAGACCCTAGTCTGTTCTGTGCTCCCTTTTATACTACTAGGTTCGCGTTACATGTGAAAAGAGAGCTGAACAATACAATAAGCAATATTAGATGATAAGAAATACAGTCAGCCAATGAGACGACTGCCGTTTGGTTTTGGGACTGGTTTGGTATATGCCAGGTCAGCCTCACTGACCGGCTAGTGTTCAACCGTGGGTATATCAATGGATCCTCAGCCCTCCGTCTATGCCGAGTACCACTTCTAGACCAACCGGCGATGTAGCCGGTGATCTAGGTCATCTCTACTCTGTCAGAGCGTCGATCTATTACATCTAGGCAACGCAGTGTTGCGACCGACATCAAATGGTCATATCACGTTGTTCAGAACGTCGATCTGCCCTCCGGTCATCGGTACAGGCTGTATGATCATCCCTAGCTCTGTTCCAATAACCTGCTTGCTATTCCCTTCGCCCTAGCTGCCCAGATCGGGCACTAGCCTCGTGTTGCTTCATCTCTTAGGTCGTGTTATGTCTTTGTCAAAGCCCTAGCCGGTCGCTAGTTGGGTTGTTCCGCCTATCACTGCCTAGTCACTTATCTAGAGATTAGATAGTACCACCAGGTTACCGCGCCGAGCTTCCTAGTTCAAGGCGTAGTCCCCTAGCTGCACTTCCATCGTAGATATCCGTCTGCTAGACCCTCGCTAGCTCTGTCTCAAGTCATCTCTGGACTACTAGAGTCTCCTAGGTCATGTCTCATGAATGTATAGGCAGTGGTTTAATCCCTGGTTGTTTGTACACTCAGCTAGCAGCTAGCGCATCACACTAGTGTAGCCTCGTGCTACAGTCAGCAGTTAGGGCTCGCTCTGACTCTCCTTTATATCACCTAACAAATGGTCCGCGTACTAGCTAAGATGCTAGTAACAACAGAAGTGCTAGTTGCTTCCCGTTGTATAAATACTGGTCATAGGAAATCGCAAAAATTAGCCCTAGATGCCGTGCATTTATGTTACGCCATTTCACTGTTCCCATTGTTAAAGTGGATGTTGGAAACAAGTCAGACGAAGTTCCTTGACTTGTTAATTGGCTGCATGTTCCCTTACAGTTTTCAGGGTGACACTTGCCAGTGGATGTTCTAATTCCTTAGAGTGTCCACCTGTTTCTCTGTGGTTCGCCAGACAGGCTACAGCTACCAGGAACCGGTACTGTCGCATAGAAACAACAGTTTCAGCAATGAGCACAATCAGAAACACGCAAAATTATGTGTATCTAACAATGGCCCAATTACTGGCTTATCAGTGTCCAGTCACTCTGGTTACACCTGTCACACTTGTTTACCATGCCGCCCAGAAGCTCTTTCCATCGGCAGCGGTCCACCTAATCTCGGTGAAACAGTGCACTTGATATACAACTAGAAATAGCTTAGATTCGGGCTTGCACAAAACAACCACAAAACCACCACTACAACAATCTATTCTGCCAAAGATGTAAGTGCTTTTCTTTGTGAGTTCGGGTCTGGGCCGTAGTATGCAACCAGCAGGTTTGGAACAAACACAATTTGACTGCTAGACTTCAACAAAGCCGTTCAACAACACGCTAGCACTACGCAGCTGCCAACAACAAAACCGCTAGCACCTGGGATGGTCTGGGGTTTATGGGTTGGATACAAGGTGGCTGGATCACTAGATCGAGGGCACCAGGGCAGAGTATGTAGGTTTGTGAAAATCCTCGCAATGGGGTACCCAAAGACTATTGAGGCTAACAACAAGGGGACTTCAATCCTCAAGCGACAAGGCAGTCCTTAAGCCGCTGACCTATTCCTTAACTAAGAACAGGAATGTTTCCACTTTGTATTGGCAATAGACACTATAAGTGTCCAGCTAGCAACCCAACACACTACAACAGCGCTTCCGTCAATATCGGGGTGAAGGCAAAGTAACTGGCAAGTTACAGTCGGTCTAGAGGTGGGGGCACCTAGTCCTGTCTTCTTCTTAGTGGGCTCGAGTCAACACAATCACCTAGCAGGCGATCCAACACACTACGATAATATCGGAGTGAAGGCAAAGCTGCTAGTGCAACTGCTAGCTGGTTCTCGAAGAGAACACCCTTGGTTTTATACGTGAAGACTCCTCGAGTCAACAACAGGAACCTCAACTTAAGATCTCGACGTGTCCAGAGTCAACAGTATTGATTCCAATAAAGCTACTACTTGTGAAGTGTGTTACAATCTCCACTAGCAACCTGAGACCACCTGCACCAACTTTGTACAAAGTCGGGGTGTAATAATCTGAGGTTCTAGCCTGCTCTGTGCTCCCTTTATACCACTGAGGTCCATGGTACATGTGATAAACAGAATGAATAATATAAATGAGTGAAAATGATGTGATGGATACAACAGCCAATGAAACGACTGCTGTTTGGTTTTATGATGGGTCTATGCCAAGCAGAACAGCCACACTGATCCACTAGCGTCCATTTATGGGTATTGTGAGTAATTCCTCAGCTTGCCATCAGCTGCCAGAATCTCTATCCTGATGAAACGGAGTTGAATGGCACTACAAAAACTGTTATTCGCATTTGCGTGAATAGCACAGCCATGGCCATTCGCGAATATAAATATTCACTATTTGCAAATGGATACTCATGAATATTTGCGATATTCGCTACTCGTATTCTCTAGCACTCTTGGAACTTGTATTGCGGTCGAGCTGTATTCGAATTGTTGATGAACATATCTGAAACTCAATGAATCATTGAATGTATGCAAGCAAGCCGCTGTGGGTCCGGGAGTCCACTTGAAGTGACAGAATTCAAGTCAGGAGAAGATGTAGGTTCTATGTGAGTTCGACTCCCTCCAATGATGGTGAAAACAGCGTATTTTTTTGGTTGCAGACCTTGGTACCTCGACTTCTTGTTTAAGGAACTTGCGGCTTGCAGGAGAATGTGGAACTCAACCGGGCAGAGAGAATCTGTCAATGAATATCCACACCGAGGCAATATATTTATGAACATCTACTCAAGCTCTAGTCCCCTGTGCTGAATTCCCGCTGGCGTAAGCGCGAACCAAATCACTCGCTCAATATTCGATGACAGTCGGTCAAGGTTTATCGGCGACACAACATAAAGTCAACCCCCTCCTTTCTGATTTCATGCCTGGACTCCACTTGTGTGGTCAAATCTCCTCTAGTGAAAACTAGCCTTCAGCATGTGTGAATCGTGTCTCAAAGAAAAAATAAAAAATAAAAAAAGGAACAAAAGACTTTTTGGTATATCACTATGCCTCTGGTGGGAGTCGAACCCACATCGCCTCCTGACTTGTACAAACTAAGGTCTTGCCGAGCTATAATTGGGAGGCGGTCTCCAAGACCCACAAAGTCGACGCTTGATTGGAGGATTCATTGGATTGGGCGCAGGACTTTAGATACACGGACGCGCGGAAGTACACAGATACAGCAAAATACACTCCAATTCACTAAGCCCTACTCAAGCCGACCCCGACCCGACGTGCATCTTCTCCTTCAGCCGTTGGATCAACTTCGGCTTCTTGCTCTTCTTAGGCTTCTGCTGCCCCTCTCCCTCTACCTGCTCGTCTTCGCCCTCCTCGCCCGCCTCATCGGCGCTCCCGCTACTATTCGCGCCCTCGTCGTCCGCGTACTGACTTTGCGGGTCCGCAGGCGGTGCCGAAGGACGCGGGACAGACGACGTGGCCGCAGCCGACCCCGGTAAACGGGGATGGTAGGTGCTGTCGTCCCCCGAGGGCGCAGCGAAGTCGCCTGCCGGTACCGCGTCCGCGCCTACGCCTGTATGGACATTACCCGCGCGGAGCGGCTCCAGCCTCGTCTCGTCCGCCCCTCCACCCGCGCCGCCCCCCATATACGCAGGCGGCGCCGGCCACGACGCAAGGGCCGACACCGACCCGGGTGTAGCCAAACTCTCCGTCTCCGTGCTGGCAGCGTACCCGCTGTCGCCGCCTGTGCTCGCCAGGGAGGGCGTGGACGCATCTACGGAGGCGGCTGGGACGGCGTGCGGTGTGGGTGTGGGGTGCGGGAAGTGCGCGCGGTGCGTCGGGAGTGCGGTTACGTGCGGGGCGGGTGCGGCGCTGGGGGACGAGACGCCGGGGTGGGACGGGATCAGGCCTGGAGTGGATTGTGGCGCATCGGGGGACGAGAGGGGCACGGGGCTCTCCGTGAGCGGGGGCGTGGCCGCGACGCCCGGGTGGGAGGGGATGAGGCCCGAGGTGGGCTTCGGAATCGCGGGGGGAGAAGGGGGAAGCGACGCCTGGGTGGGACGGAATAAGGCCCGACGTCGGGCGCGGTGTCGAGGTAGACGCAGGTGACGATACAGACACAGGTGGGGACACGGGGGCGACGCCGGACAGAGAAGACGCGTGGCCGGTGTGCACGGTCGTGCTGAGTGCAGTCGAATCGGTTGTTGCGGAGGAGTCGAGTCGGTCGTTAGGGGGCGTCGCAGAGTGCGCATTGGACGCAGCGCGATACGGCTCCGGCGCGGATTCGGTGTATGGGATATTTGTGGCGTTGCCGAGGTCGACGCCGTCTTGGCGCCCCAGCGTCGATAGGGACGAAGACGAAGGTGGGAGGGCGGGGAGAGGATGATTCCGAACCCGAGGGTGGGATTCCTGGTGTGGAACTCAGCGTGGATTCGGAGGACGCTGCTGCTACATGTCGCACAAAAAATCAGGTCGGTCAGTGAATATAACGATATGGATGGAAACTCACGCAGATACGCCGCAAGTCCTGGCGGTAGGTACGCCGTCGCAGCGGCCAGAGTGGCCTGCGCGGTCGCGATGATGCCGCCATCTTCCTGCGATGGTTTGCTCCCCGCATTCTGAGATGCATCGTCGCTACTCGTAGCATTCACAGCATCGTTATCGGGCTCCAAATGGGCCGGAAAGCCACCCGGGATGTCAGGGCCAGGTGTCCCGACGGGCGTGCGCGTAACGTGGTTCCCTAGCAGATCAGTCATATTTTCTGCCCATTCGCTGGAGGGCGTCTGTGGGAGGGTGCCGGAGGGGATGGTGGGGACCATGTTGGGCGGGGAGGCGTGGATTGTGGCCATTGTGAGTCGAATTCAAGAGTCAAGACCAGAACAGGAATCCAAGGAGCAAGAAGATCGAGAAAGATTCAAGCAAGTTTTGCGGTCCGGTTAAAGACAAGGTCGTATAGAACGTCGTATTGGGCGGCAGTTTGAAGTCGAAAGCCGCGTTTTATACGCTCCCGGCAGTGGAGTACGAGACATGACGTTGTGATGACCGTAGAGCCACAAATGATCGGCCGGGGATTGCCGATCACTCTTGTTTTCAACTTCCTTCCTGCAAGTTTCTGTGCTCCTCTTGCTCAAGCCACAGCGCGGTGCATTATTGGTCGACTGAGATCACTATCTCGCAGGCTTGTCCCACCGTCGCCCAGCGAGCTTCAAGATTGACTTCAGCTTCATTGAAGTGAGTCACGCAAGTTCATCCCAGTTCTGCGACAGCGATGCTCAGTCTCCTCCACAGGCTACAATCTGGACGTGGTGCACGGTGCACGCCAGCCATTAATACGGCTGTTTGCACCATCGCGTGAACAGCTGGACAGCAGATCTGGGTTCGACTCCCACCGTCCGGGATGCACTGGTCGACTCGAGCAAGAAATTCTTTTAGCTTCGTTTCTCTTTTAACAGAAAGCTTGAACACATACGGCTGTCTTCTTCTTCTCTTTTCTTCCTGCCTGAACTTGATCCAAAGCGCGACTATCAATACAAGTATCGTTTAAAACTCCCCAAAATCAATCAGGTAGCCGATTCTCTCTTACTAGGTCACGCTCACAGCCCATACTGTACCCTCGGACGCAGTGCACGGCGCACACCCGCTCGCGTTGCCAGAAGCCTGCATAATTTCGACGCGGGAACTCTGGGTTCGACTCCCGGCGTCCGAAATACATAAGTTTCCTGGATGTAACTTTTTCTCGATGTCTTGAAACTCGCCTCCATCCATTTTTTGGCTTCGTTTTTGCCGTATGCGTCTCCTTCTCCTCTTGCCCCCGGCTGATCGAACTTGCAGGACGTCTCAGTCAGGTGAAGCAATGGTTTGTCAATTTTTTTTGGTTGCCTCGCTCATTTTGCCCCAGTAACCTCTTGTTACACCAGTACCTAGCCAGGTACGAACCCTGACAAGGAAACTCGGACGTGGTGCATGGGGCACGCCCGCTTGCAATTACATGTCAGCGCTGGTTAGCCCTCGAAAGATTTCGAAGCGGGAACTCTGGGTTCGACCCCCAGCGTCCGAATAACAGTTCTGGAGGTCATTTTGCTCGATGCCCTGAAGCTTGCCGCGATCTTTTTCGTTTGCTTCAAGTCCGCCTGTATACATCTTTCTCTCTATTTTCCCCCCACTGGATAATTCATGTTGTTTTCGCAGGACGTGGGGGGAAGCAGTTGGTTTCCGTTCGCCTGACTCAGTTTTGGCTGGCCGACTCGGATCAATTTGTCTACGACAATACCTAGCCAGATCCACAATATGAAGAGGAACATCGGACGTGTTGGGCGGTGCACGCTCATTTGGAATTGCACTCTCGGTCACAACTTCCGTGGAAGAACTGGGCTCGACCCCAGCGTCCGAAATACAAGTCCCCCCAAGATGTTTTTTGCTCGATAGCTTGAAACTTGCCTCAATCCTCTTTCGGCCTCACCCCTGCTGTATGGGTCTCTCTCGGCTCTTGCCTCCGACTGATCGTGCTCACAGGACACTCGTTTGGGTGAAGTGGTTGGTTTTGTTTTCCTCAATCAATTTGGCTGGCTGATATCTTGCTCAAGCGAGCCGTCTGACGAGGCAGGCACACAACCTTGAGAGGAGGTGCACCGCGTACACCCACTTGTATCGCGTAGAATAACAGCTTTTTTGTGGGAGTTATGGGTTACCGTTTGATTCCCTGCTGGCTTTTTCCTCGATGCCGTCGCCGATCTTTTCTTTCACTTCTTTGTATGCACTTCGACTGGTTGTGTTTGCAGGACATCTCAATTGACAATCAAGTGAAGCTCTGTTTCACTGACCTTAAAAGTTAAGCTCCGGCGTAGAGGCCATATACATGTCATTCTAGAGCATTCTACACAATTCCGATGTCGGCTTCTTTTTTCTCGATGCTTTGAAGTTTGCAATCGTTTTCGTTCAGTTCTCATGCGCCGTTCTACCCTCCCGCCCCAACAGATCGTCTTCACAGAACGCATTCGCGGCAGTGAAACTATCACTGCAAGTTCGATCACTTTGATTCGTTCTCAAGTCCCTGAAAATCAAATGCAGCTCATTCTCTTGTACTAGGGCCCTCTCGATTCCTAGCGTTCGAAATGGAGGCAATTCAGCCTTGATTTTTCCTCGATGTCTTGAATTCTTTTCGTTCACTTCAAGTTCGCCCGCATGCATCTTTCTATTTTCTCCCCTGACTGAGTACTTAATTCAAGTTGTGTTCGCAGGTTCGCAGGACGTCTCATTCCAGCGTCCGAAATGATTGTTCTCTCCAACGCTTTTTTTGCTCGATAGCTTGAAACTTGCCTCAATCCTTTTTTTCCTGGCTTCACTTTTGCTGTATGCGTCTCTTCTGCTTACCCCCGGCAGATCGTACTTGCACGACGTCTCAATCGGGAAGTGGTTGGTTTTCGGTTTGCCCCATTCAATTTTGGCCCCAGTAGCGTCGGGTTTACACCAGTACTCGGCAAGGTACACAAATATGAAGCGGGACCTCGGATGTGGTGCGCAGCGCACACCCACTTGCATTTTATTGGGAATACCTTGAACATCTCCGTGGGAGGTCTGGTTCGACTCCCAGCGTCCGAAATAGGTCGTTGGAATTTGGATATTTTTTTTCTGGCTCAGCGCCAACTCAGTGCCGCTGAAGTTGACAAGCATTTTCGTTCAGTTCTCATGCATGCATCGCTCTCTATGCTCTTGCCTCCAACCAAGCGATTCTTGTGTCGCAGCTGCCAGCATCTCAATCGGGTGAAGTGGTTGGTTTTCGATTTGCCTCGCTCAATTTTGGCCCAATAGCGTATGGTTTACACCAGTATTTAGCAAGGCACGTGCACACAATATGAAGAGGAACATCGGACGTGGTGCATGGTGCACGCCACTTGAGAGTGTTTGATATTTGAATTCGGAGAATTTCTGTGAAAGATCTGGGTTCGACTCCCAGCGTCCGAAATATGAGAGCCGTAACCCTAAACATTAGAATGTGACACACGGATGTAGCCAGGTAAATTGGACCGTAAATCCA
Organism: Mycena olivaceomarginata; assembly: GCA_029378375.1. NCBI lineage: Eukaryota > Fungi > Basidiomycota > Agaricomycetes > Agaricales > Mycenaceae > Mycena > Mycena olivaceomarginata. The sequence continues at coordinate 33,862 of JARKIC010000400.1, forward strand.
CGACTCCAGCCGTCTGCTGGCCAGGACAACTCCGCGGGCCTGGCACTTTTGATAGCTTTTGATGTTGATGGTAGCAAATATGCGGATTTCGTTGTTGATGCGACCCATTGACCCTGGCCCTTGCTCCTGTAGTACCGGTAAAAAGGTACACGCCACTTCCCGTCACGTCCACGCCGCGCTACCTGCCTTTTCCCCCGCTCCCCGCATGTCATGTGGCGCATTTTTGCGTACGCTGTGCCGCCCACCCAAGGGAGAACAAATCCGCGAGATTCACACTATACCTCGAAGTTTTTTTTTCAGCGAAATCCGGGACCCCTCCCCCCCCCCCCAGAAAAGGGAATTCCCATTTTAGGACGTGATCCGAGCTTTCCCACACAACCGGCAAGTAGCGATCTGACTTGGAAAGCCCTGTGTGCCGCCACCACTTGACGGATTCCTTCCAAAAAAATATTCCGGGGTTCTTAACATCATTCTACACCTCTCTTAATTTTTTCAAGGTATGTTTCCCTTTTGAGATGAGACATATAACTCAAGTACCTGTATCTACCGCCTCTTTTTGGTCCTCTCACACGAGTTGCAAACCCCGTTCCGACGCCACTCCTCTGCAGCTGCGCAGTCTATATGGAACTAGAGGACTATCAGTAAAGGTCGAAATCAGAACAAGCCACGTACCCAAATCGTCTCGCACCCGGCCCGAATGCACTTAACTGCATCCGACTCGCGCTGGTCATTCGTAACTTCGTTCCCGCAAATGCATTCGACTTCGGCAGCTTTCCTCTTGGTCCTGGGACGCAGGGCTGAAAGCTCCGGAGTTGAGGTAGCTGGTGAGTTTACTGCCACCGCATCTGGACTGTTGCTGATTGGTGAAGGTGCCGGAGACGTTGGGGAGGTATACACAGATAGATTGTGTTCAATTTGTGGCGCAGTAACGCGCATGATCTCCCTGTCGACATCGTCATCTTCCAGAGGTCGCAGTTCAGGAGTTGGCGATGCAGGCACGGATCGGTAGGGTTCAATCTGCGGGTGCGTCAAGTTCATCTTCCTGTCGACATTGTGACTTTCCAGAGCTTGCAGGCCAAGACGAGACACGCTCTCCTCGTCAAAATATTCAAGGCTACCATCCGAGTCCACGTCGTCCCAGACTTCCAGTGCGTCGTCGGCTTCCTGTTTAATTTTGCGAACGTCAATGGAATCGTCATAGGTGGAGTAACTGTCAGAGTCGGAGTCCTGAACAATTTGACGATGCGCACGACGTCCAGGGGCGCGCGGGACATCGTCGAGATTTTCTTGGAAGAAACTGTCGCCTTCAACGGGTGTTGGGTCCTCCTCCTCCAGTTGTCTGTTTTACACGGAGCTGTGTCAGTTGTAAATTTATGTACATATTAAATTACTCACCGCCACGCCATTGTCGACCGGTGGGCATCGGAAATCCGAAGCTGCGGATTCATCTTTTGCTTTTTCATCCTGCGGACTGATGGATAAACCTGGCGGTTGTTCCAAACAACCTTCATCCTTTCGCGCTCCAGTTCCGCCATCTGGTAAACGGCCGGAATATTTGAGAGGGACTTCAGAGCATGATAGGAGTTGTAATGCGCAGTGAGGTTGTACGTCCACAGAACAACCCCACATTGCAATGGGCACTCAATGAGATGATTACTGCACGGACTCTTCTCCGAGGACTTCATCGCTGCGGACATTTGGAAGTTGAGCGGGTTGAGACAGGTAGAGCTTTTCCAATCGATCTGGCGAGCGGCCGCCGTACCAGAACGCTTTTGAAAGCCAAACGGGCTCCGTTGTGCTCCAAGACACGCTGATAATTGGTTTTTTGGATTGGGACGGACGGATAGCACTTGGTGCATTCAAATGGGGACTGCGGCGACCGAGGGCCAAATTCGCCACGCCCATTGCCTTCGAGCGTTGGGGACGCGATATGAAAGCACGCTTTCCCTTCAAAACAACTTAGATTGCGAGAAAAAAATAGAACAGTGCAGTAACTTACCTTTGCATCGGTAGGGAAACGTCTCCGACTGGCCGATCTCAGGAATAGCGTTGTAATGAGCGAGATAGCCATCAATATTGGCCGCGACCGTGATTAGAACGTCGCTCGAGAAAAGGTAGGTGGGCTTTCCAGGCACTTGATTCGAGACGGTGGGGTTAAGCGGATGAACTAAATGGCCAGGGACGTTGTGTATGGTTCGAGACTCGAAGCCAAGCGACCACTTCCAGTCGTATTTATCCCCGGGCTCGTCGCCGGAATTGACTGGAGCGAGGTGAAAGATCTGATACGAGATTTTGGTGCCCCGGTCAGGTAAGAGTTCAAGGACAATTGATTCCATGGGACGCGAGCCCAGGATTATTGTGTTAACTTGCCCCACTGCGAGGAAACACTCCCCATCGCATCGAACGATCGTGGCGACTGGATTTCCGATTCGAAGAGATGGCGCACCGGTGGGGTTGTCGAATGCAATGTGGTGAGGCACGGCCTCGTTCGCAAAAGCAGGAATTCCGGCCACACGCTTCGTTCGATCGGTCGAGAGGCGTGGCGAGCGGTGCTGCATAAGATCCTTCAGAATGCTCGCCTTCGAGACCTGCTTCCCGTCGACGAGGACGTGAGGGCTGTGCTTGCAGGTCGGCGACTCGTGAATTGCGAGGGTGTCCTCGAAATCCTCGACGTTATCGTCTGCCGGGAGTTCCATGGACTCCGGATCTGCGGCAGGCCCAACTTTGGGTAAGGCGATATCAGCGACATCGGTAGATTTGGAAGCCGCTTGGGATAGCAGCTCCGGGTCAACCTCGAAAGCGCTGTCCAGATCGGCTCTCCCAACAAGCAGCTCCCCGAATGGCGATAGGATATCAAAGCCCGGGATGCGTGCACACTTCTGGAGCTGCTCACGGGCCGTCGCAACGATCTCTTCCGCCTTTAATCTGCCCGCAAGCCAGCACGTGTGGGGGACAACGTCGGCGACACGAAGATCACCAATCCACGATGCCGGCGAAAACATGATCCGCCTTGCTAGACACGTCCCCCCGCTCGTTAATAACAGCGGGGGAGTTTCAGCCGGCGCGGTCCGCGATCCCAGTGAGGCTTGAGACCCAAAATGATGTTAACTTCGGTCAAATTCGATGCGCGGCTCGCAAATTGCAAGATATCGAAGTTGGAGTCGGTCCCCACCGCGGTACGAATCAAGCCAAAGAGTTTCTCCAGTCGGTCCGTGCCCAACAGAATCAGGAAGAACTCGGAGTCGGGGATGTCGATCTTGGCTTTCGCCACGCAAAAAAAAGGCATTCTTGATCATCAACATGATGTTCACAAATGTCTGATTCGCCATGAAGTCGGTACCAGCGCCATCGGTGGTGAAAAGAACAATGAGAAGGTGGGCCGCAGTACTGAGGTGAGTGAGCTGTTCACGGAGCGAGAGTTTGAGGTAGATATAGGGCATCACGAGATGATATGCAAGCTTTCCGAAGGTCTCAAGGGCGGCGCGTGCGAGAATGTACGGCGGGGAGGCGTTTGGTGGCGCATCCGGAAGTGTCCAGATCTCCTTGAGTAACGAATAGGTAAGATCGACGTCCTGCCGGTCATTGGGGTTGAGTAGGGCATGGATACGCTCCTCGGTGAGCCCAACATCGCGCAAGTGCTGTTTAATTACCGCAGGTACGATCTCGAAGCCGAGTATGTTTGTCCCCATTCGGCGCATGAGGAGAGACCGCAGTGCTTTAATGACGTGGCGATAGTCCTTGTCCGGTGTGATATCATCTGGTCCCACCTGCAGATTCATGAACTGGAGCGGTTTGAGAAGCGGATAAATGGGGGATGAAGGAGCGAGCGAATGTTTCATGAATTCGAGAGCCAAGGCAAGTCCACGCGTCGCCTCGCCGTCAGAGCCAACACTGACGTCTCGGTAGGTGATATTGCCGTGAACTTTCCGACTCTGGATGGCCTCGAGTAATTTGCGCAAGAGATTGGCGTGCTGGCGACCCTTCTCTGCTTTGCAAGTGCCGGAAATACAGATTGGTCGTGGATTGTACATTCGGGGGTCGCGACTGAGGGCTCCCAGCGCGACGACAGTTGCCTGCAGTAATTTTAGACATGAGAAGTTCAGTACGCTTCAGTATTGATCCCTTTACTCACCTCGCTGGCTAAATGAACTTGATTGGTATTGAGTTGTTGAAAGAATGTTGTTGCATCGTCCAGATGACAAAATTCGAGCCCTGCCTTCTCGCTGTGCTCTCGGCATGCGCCAAGAATCATGTTTGTCTTGTTGTCCCAACGCGCGCGCTTTTCAACCGCGATTTCATCCAGCATCAACACCCGGTGAACAATACGGGGAGGACCGGTTGGTATCGCTTCACCTGCAGTGTACGCATCGATATTTGCCTCTATTTCTTGAATCGTAGGCATTGCAGGCGATGCCCGAAGCGGTTGAATGATGGAATGAGCTCGTAGGGTGGTTAAGCCAGGAAGACCAAGAGCGCGATGAAGGAGATCGGCTAAACGAGCGCCGCCGAGTCGCAGGACACAAAGGCCAACCATGTAGTCATCCGGCGTGAAGCCCTTGGGATTGTACTTCGGACCTTCGCGGTGGACATCAACACAGGCGCGATAGAACCGATCGAGCATCGCGCTGATACTCTCGCCGTTTTTGAGGCCTACACGGATGAGCTGTGAGATACGGCGCTCATCGCTTGTTGCAATGGCCATCATGAGCTGCTTGTGGAGATCGAGCTCCGCAATTTTACCCGCAAGTATGCGCGTGTCGTTGAGCTTCGTGAGTCGCATCGCGCGAAGTTGATCATTTTTCTTCCTGACCCGCCGAATAAGGCCGCCGAAAGGGAAAAACATGAGCGGGGTGTTCTCGTTGATACCATTGGTGATTCGTTCCCGAATACCGTCAAGGAAATCATCGCGTCGGTCCAGTTCATCGCATGGTTTGCATAAACGAGGTTCCGGACCGGGAACCCGTTGGCGACAACAATTAGATCGTAGAAAGAAATGTTCGCCTTCCGAGAAATAGTTCCACGGAAGGCTGAACTCGGCATGAAGGCCAAAGGGGTAACTGGTATGTTGATTCTCGCCAGGGGGGAATGTGAGCCGAACACCAGGACAAATAGAGTCCCTGGGCGCGATAATCAAGGATTCCACGGGGGACGCGGGACTCGGAGATCTTGCGATGCTAAATTAGAAGCTGATCAGCAATCAATTAAACTTGGACCTCCCGTTTTCCAACATACCTCGGTGAAGGGGAGTGTTGGGGTGCAATAATCGGGGATTCCACGGACAACCGGGGACTCGGAGATCTTGCGATGCTAAATTTGAAACTGGTCAGCAATTAGACTTGGATCTTTTGATTTTCAACATACCTCGATGAAGGGGAGTGTTGGGACTCGGGGGCAAGAGAAAGCCGTCCGCCTGATGACACGTGCGGCTGGACGAGGGGCGGAGTAGGAACGGTCGGAGGAACTTGTTTGGGGGTTGGCTTGAAGAAACTCCGCATGAAATTCCCTCTCTCCACTATAGCCTCTTGTTTTTTGTTAGCTGCAACCTGATCTCTGCATTTCGTGGATCCCTGGTGCTCGTCGTAATTGTGTTGCCCGGCAAGGCCGACTTTGACTGGCAGCTTGCATTCAGAGCACTGCCAGACCGTGTCAGGAGTCAGCGGGTTCCGGTCAGGCCCAGGGTCAGGCGGCTCGTTGCTTTCCGCGATCGATGGCCCTGGAGACGTGGAGCGCCGGAGAGACAGCGAGAACTGTGTAATTAACGGATCAGCAGGCTAGATAGAAGGCCATAGATGAATATATACCGTGGACAGCCGGTTTCGTAAATCTGACGGCGTCTTCTTCGACATTACGATCAGGCCGCGGATGTGGCGCGAGAGAGTCAAAATTTGATCGAGGATGTCGTCCCCAACAATCAACAATGCCATACATCAAGCTATATGACTACGTAGTCTCATAAGTCACTAACACACTTGTTTTCAGAGTGTTCTAGGTGTTAAAACCACTATATAAATTTTGGCTTACAAGTTTTTTTTCGAGCCTGGGTGGGGACCCCTCCCCCCCCCCCAAATAAGGAAATTTCTTATCTTTGGTGCCCCTTGCGCCCACCCGCTTGCGTTTGCCCTTGCACACTCCCCGGATCTCAACATATATTACTGCAGCTATGCTTTCCTGTTGTATACACATGCTTTGTTTCCTTTTACCTTTGTGCACCCAAATGTATTATTATTGTATTTCTTAAAATCAATTCCTTTGATTCATATTTTGGCCTACAGACTCGAGATAAAGGGCCAATATAGTGTAGAAGAAGGTCGATACTGTGCCACCGGGTCGGTTATTGTTCGCTGGGAGTTGGCATACTTGCGAATTCTTCTCGCGAACTGACGTTCGGACTTGCGGGCCAGCTGGCGCTTCACGGGCGCTTTACAACGCAATCGAGCAATAGCGCAAGGGCTAGGGCTAGGAAAAATCCAGGATTATCCCAGAGAGCTTCCATAGGATGTATCTTCATCAATTAGAAACAATCTCACCGGAAACTCAAGTTACTGTGCAATTTCGTTCAATTCGGCACGGGTTGTGACCCAAAATACCGATTCGGCACTTCGGCAACCAACGAAGTTTGGCGTGACACTTCCAAAAATTCGGCATACAAGACGAAAATTTTTCGAAAATTCTCCCTTTTTTGCACCTCCGAGGGAGATTTGGCCCTGGTGTCTCGCATTTTACTTTCGGCAGTGGGCGCCGTGACCTGTGACCGAGACCAAAATTCATCGCGGCACAAGGGGTGCGTGACGCGTGACCGCCGAATTGAATGAAATTGCACAGTATTAACATTGGTCAAACTTGTGTGACATGTTCATTACGGTTTACAACATGCAACTACCCCACTTTTCGAGTATATTCAGTCAATGATCATCCCAGAAGATTAAACACCCCGGCTCTTTCGATCCTATAAGATACATATGACCTTCTTGTTCCCTCCAGGCACTACTAGTATGATAAATGAGCCCTCCATGCCTCGAAAATCGTCAAAAGGGGTTCTTGAGTGAAAAATAAACCTTTTCTAATCGTCCAAAAATTCGGATGGATATGTAGGCATAGTTATACTGTCTATGAATCTGAATCGATAGGCTATAAATGCATTCCGTTGCAACGAAATAAGCCTGGTTATCAGATCCCAGAGAAGCCTGTATCATCGTGCAGGACTTTGCTCCACCCCTAATTCATTCTTTTCGAATTCCTGTGAATAAAGTACACTCTTATTTGAAAAAGATGGAATCAAATATGGCTATGATGGAAGGGGATTCATGAATTCTGCTGCAGGTAGCAATTGAGTGAAATCTCGACCAGAAAAACCGGTCAAGGTCTAATTTCTCTTCCTAAATATACTTTTTCAAATAAGAATTGCTATCTGAAGGACTCCTGCAGAACTATCCCACCTATGCTTCCGCAATTCGCAAAATCGTCGAGGATTCAGGGGGATCAATCCCAATTGGGTACGTCGATCACGTCAATCAGTGGCTGTACCGCTCATTCTCACCATCATCTCACGCGCATGAGGCACTCTTTCAGCTCAGTCTTCAGGTGCATAATGCCTCTGTTTGACCATATTTTGCTTCCTTACCCTGTAAAATGTATTGTACATATACTCGAGTACACTGCATATCCTACAATATTTTTGCGATTTTTGAAGCAAATTTCAGTATCGTGGTTGGTATCGTCGCCAACGACGTCGAGGACATTTGATCATTATTGATCGCGGCGTCAAGATGCTTGGATCGCTAACCGTTGCATCCATCAAATGGATCCGCGGCAGCACCCCAGCCGACCCATCAACCAGAGGGAGGCGAGGCGAGGACATGCGCCGCCTGCTCCCCAAAAGGGGAAAAAGAGAAGGCCATTGGCAACGGCACTAGCCGTGGATGGCTGGAGTCGTGGATTTACAGGGATTTACGGTCCAATTTCCCTGGCTAGTGCCGTGACATGAGACAAATGGTTACTGACACGGGTGAATATGACTCTTGGCTTTTCGCGTTTTTGTACTCCTTGCTTCCGCACGTCTTTGCGTCTTTTGCTTCCCCGACTGACATCTGGTACTCGACGTATTGGCCAGTGTTTTCATTCTGGTCTCTCTGGTTGGACTTCGGCCATCAATACAAGTACGACTCTCCTCGTTTTCACGCCCAGAAAATCAACCAGCCAGTTTGATTTCTCATGCTAGGGTACGCTCACAGCCTGCATGCCAACCTCGGATGCGGTGCACGCCGCCACACCCGCCGGTATTAACTCTGCTCTCATTGAAAATTGAACACGGGAAATCTGGGTTCGACTCCTAGTGTCCGAGGACAGAGAGGCGCGGGGGGTACGGTATAGACCCGTACCCCTGCAGGGTGAGGTATAGAGGGGTACGGGTATGGGTCCGCTCGAGGTAGACCCGAGGGTGAGCACATCCTGCGCGAGATATCAATGAATCACGTACAGCGGCAAAGCTTGGTGTGAGCACAGCTCAAACTCTGCTAAGCGGAACAAGCCGTTTAGCGAAGCCTGCCAGACAAGTCTGGGGAGAGAACGGTTGGCTAGTTCAAAATTTTAAAGACACGGACATTGGTCCCTGAAGGTGACATACGAGTGCCATGTGGCAGCCACGTCGTGAGGAGAATCAGGACCCAGGAAGCTCACCTAAGGGTAACTCCGAAGTTAGGGGATTTGAGGCCAAATTTTTCAAATCCCTCTCCGAGTTAGGGGATTTCAGGCCCAATCAGGCCCACTTTAGTTGTACATCAATCTCCAAAAAATTATTCTAGGCAATACGACGCTGATGGACATTGGATGGCACTTTCTAGCAGAGATGTCATGAAGGTGTTACCGCCTCTCAAAATCAAGGTCGCAGGCGCCGCGGTGGGAGAGAAAGCGAAAAAAAACGAAAAAATAGCTAAAAATGGCATTATTAGTAATATTACGTGATATCCAACTCCGATTTAGGGGATTTGAGGTCCAAAGAGCCGGAAAAGTTAGGGGATTTGAGGCCACTTTGACCGACTTTTGCCGGAGTTACCTTGGGCTAGCTTCCCGGGTCCTGGAGAATCAAAACTGATCGGTTTTTTCCGAGTCACGATCTCTGACGTCATCACTAAGCTTTTGTCCCACTGACCAGCGGGTATTCGAACGTGCATGCAGTATTCACTCAAACCGGATCACTGTTGTATGTTCTGCCACTAATCGATTCTTCCAAAAAAGTCCCGGGCGACCCGCACCACATCTCTCTCGAGTCTTGAATCTTAAGTCCCGTTCCTCCTGGCTGTCGAACTCCGAGTCTCACTTGAGTCTCACGCTATGTCCCTGAGTTTCTCATATCTCCTTCAAATTTTTTCACCACCACTTGGCATTCTCTTGGCCGATCGTGTCTAAGGCACCGGCGCCGCTGCCGCGTACCTGCAGATCACGCACAAACATCTCTCGACGTCTCCTTCCTGACATCCATACACTCGAAGGATTGATGTATTTCCTTGCGCTTCGTTTCCTCGATGCGTTCCTATATATTCAGATTCCTCCACGCCTGCTCATCGCGTACGTTAATGTCTTTCTCATCCTTTTCTTTCTCAGAATTTGCAGGCGTATATCCTGTTGTCAAGCAGATGCGACATTCAGAGAGCTGTCTGATGCGTTCCACTATTCATCACTTTGCCGACCCTGGGGCACATCTTAGGAGTGGGTTGTCCTTGAGAATCAATACCCCAGGGACATTCAATTGAAGTCGTAACAGGCAGGTACAATTCTAGTTGCGGTGAGTCAGTCAGTGACTAGTTGATTTTTAATATCTTTTATGCCATAAACCGTATTACGAACGGTTTGATGCCCTGGTGGTGAGTTTGATGTCCAACATTTCTTTTCGAGGTTCAAATTGAATGTTTACCCCTAGGGTTGTGCAACTGCGCTACAGCAGGCTGCAGCTTCGCATAGGACCCAATCTGTGAAAACTCGTCTCAAAACGGGAAGTAGAGCGGGGGCGGAACAGTCTTGTGGTACGCCGCCTCGTCATCTTACGGGATGTTTTGGTGTTTTAGATATAACTCTGACACCCATGTATAAAGGCAGCGGCGGATCTACACCTTTATTCCTCACTCTTTGCCACCGTCATGCCTGGAGTTAGCCCCCAGAGAAAGAAATCCTGGTCAAGTTCTTTCTCGGTCCATGGGTAGGCTTTCACCTTTCAAATTGCTAACAGCGAAGCTCACGCAAACGGCCAGCTCATTGGTTCATGCCTTGACCTTGTCCTTATGGGTGTTCTGTCTTGCCAGGTGGTCCTGTTCACCGTACGCTTCCTTCGACTCCTAACAATACACAGTTCGTCAACTACTACAACTGGTACCCGGACGACGCCCGAGGCCTTCGGATTGCTGTCGTAATTCTCTGCCTCCTGAACGTGCTCAAATCCGCCGAATGTTTGTGCGTACTTTCTTGGCCCTCCTTCGGGCGCCTCTCACATATTTCAGCGCCTCTTTATGGATCTTTTTGATCAACCATTTCGGAGATATCCAGTACGACCTCCAGCTCAGCGCCACAGCATGGTGGGATACTGCTAATCCACTGATGGTACCCGATTTTTGACTTTTCCTCTCATCAATTTATTCACTCGGAGTCAATTTGCGTTGTAGGTGGCAATCCTTGACTTCTATGTGCAATGCTATTTCTGCACTCGTCTCTGGGCTGTCTCCAAGAGGTGGTGGGTAGTGATGCCTATTTTCATCTTGTTTGTCTTTGCTTTGTTCTCGATGGTTATTGGGGTACGCCACGCATCGCATCCCTTGTCAAATGCAATAGGTTTTGATAACTATCGCAGACATACTACATTGCAACCTTACAGGAGCAGCAGGTCACAGACTGGTGTAAGCATTTATCGACCCACCGTATGGACGCAGTACTGATGCCTGTTACAGTTGCTGCACATCTCAGTTCTGTATTTGGTAAGCACAATTCTGGAAAGGGTTAAGCTGCTGTGGATTCAAATTACCGCCCACCTATAGCTGGGGACCTCATCCTATCTATGACGACGGGCGTACTTCCTGATAAGAACCAAAAATAATGTCCTCAGCACCCAAACTGCAGAACTTATTCATTCTCTCATACCTCTCACTTTTCAAACTGCCACTCCAGCTGCCGTCGTGTGAGTTCTTCATCGTCCGTGCCAGCCCGACCGACCCTGACGAAATTATATGTCGCATCAGCGCCATGTTCAACCTCATCTTCTCACAAATGTACCGCACTAACCAACCACTACTTGGATACGTCGAAATCGCATTTAACCAAGTGCTACCAAATGTGTACGCCATTTCGATGATGTACACGCTCAACGCGCGCCGTGCGATACGTAGCCGCGTGTCAGGCAGCCGCAACGGAAGTAGTAGCGACAGGCGGGTGCAACCGCGCCACACCAACGTAGGCAGCTTTCTATACATAGTTCTGCGGGGTCTGTTGACTGTTGGAATGCTACATTATAGGACGACGTGGAACTAGGCCGAATTGAGGTGGCTACTCAGAGGGAGACTACACGGCATGTCGATGTAGGTGTTTGTGGTTCTGGTTTCAATCAGTTCGTGGCCATGCTGAACTTGGCTGTTCGGAACTCAGGTCACTGACATGTTCGCCACAACGCACTCAATTGAAGACAGCAAAGTCAGACTTTCAAATCCGGACCAGAAAATTTACGGCGCCTCGGCGCAGTAAGCAGGGAGAGGTTGTTCGCAAAGAGCGAGCAGATAAATAAATAACTAATTTAAAGTGCTAAGGGCAATGAAGGATAACCCTTCCTATTCGCGGTCGATAGATTTTCCCAGTAATCTGTTATTCTTTTCATTTATGTATTTCCGTCTTTCCAGGAATAGCTATTGATACTGCGTTGATACAGTGCGCCTCACCACCTCACCGCCACCCATCTGGAGCCGGAAATAATTTAAATCATCTTTTGAAAACTTGATTTTAGCCATGAAACCGGCCAAAAGCCCTAATCTCATTTTTTCCCATGGTGCGTCGTTTTTTTTTTATGGCTGAGAAAAAAAAAATCTTGCGGAATGAGCCCTGGTAGCCTTCAGCAGAATGAAATCGCGCTTGAGAATATGGTTAATTCATTTAATACTTGATTTGGCTTCAAGGAGGTCAAGGCAGAATGCAGAACCTTGGTTCAACTGCGATCGAAAGAAGGTATTTACGGAAGTGAGACCTGGAACCTAAAACGGTACCAGGAATAAGCCTTTGAAACTTTGAGATGCATGCACTCGCACTGAATGGTGCACTATTTTCCTTTCGAAACAGCTAATATCTGGCCACAACTACACATGATCTTCGAACGCTAATTGCGGGCTCGGAAATGCCTTTCATCTCCTCACACTTCACTGAATCAAGTAGGTCACATCGATGGTACTTCCAGCGGGCGCGCCAAGAACCTGGTATCCCTCGGTAGAGATCTCGATGTCGGTACCCTCGCATGCGTCGCATGAGCCTGCGACCCGCATGTCGACTTCGGTGCCGTTGACTATATAGTTCCGCGTCAATAATCTGTTTTCGTTACTGAGATTGGGACGTACACGTTACCCCGATGACCGCCTGGCACTGGGAAGGGTCGAACGCCTCAGGAGAGAGGAGCACCGCGAGAGCAGCAGGCCTGACGATGAAGCCGCAGTCGAGGGGACTGTTGACTGGGACGAATTCCGTCGCTGCGGGAGCAGAGTCAGTGGGAGGATCTAACTCTTTATGTTTTTATTATAGTGTACCTTTTCCGGCAACGCTCTGCGCTGCGGCAGTGCGGAGGATGCACGCAGCCATAATGGCACCGAGGAGTCTGATCATTGGAGCGATATAGATGAGAGGGGATTTAGGAATGCTTGAAATTGCTGACTCTTGCAGAATTCAAGCCCAGTTTTATACTACCTGGAAGGCGGGCTAAACTCGCCGACGATGGCTGCTTCCTGCCAGTGGTTCTGATATTGATAGCCAGTTATGCGAACTGAATTGCTCTGTCGACCTTGGCCGTGATTTCACCGTGATCACCGTGACAGAGCTCCAATGATTAGTTAGAGGAATGGAAGCCTTGCTTGCTTTGGCCCCGGCCAAGGTGGGCAATGCTTACATTAATAAATACAAGAGCGCGCTGGGGCGCTCCGCGCCCCAGCACTTCGGTTGAGATCCCGAGACATACGTCATAAGAACAACATGAATAAAGGGATAATTTCGGATCAAAATAGAGGTCAGATGAGTAGCGGAGCTTAAAAAGCTTCAGACAGACAGACAGGCTTAATTTTATAAAGAGGAAGAAGGTCAAAGACCGGAAGGAAGGAAGGCAGGAAGTTTCTCACCGCAGTAACGAGCGTTTGCCGCAGATGCGATTTTCATTCACGGCCCCATGCACGGCCCTGTCGGGTGTATTCATTTGCTTATCCAGGTCTTCCCGAATAAAGATAGTGGGATTCATAACTCGGTTCGATAGAGTATCTGCACACCAGTGGAACCAAATATATAGAACCAATATTTGCCAAGATCAATACAGCCGTCATTTCTCATCGCCGGATTGGTCTTGCCATGACCCACAAGCGGCGGCGGCCCAGCCCCGAAAGTCTTTGGCACGGAGCCCATCTGAAGTTCCATATGATATAGCTCCGGGCTAATTTCCACGCCTCCAGGAAATGTTCTCAGCATGGGGGATCTGGGGCTGTCCTGGCATGAGTTTACCTCACTCAAGAGTCAATTTGGCTGCAGCAGCCTCATTTTCATGCCGGTACTTGGCCTGGTACACAATACGAAGAGGACCCTCGGACGTGGTGCCCGGCGCACGCCCACTTACATTCACTTTGAGAGAATTGACAGTTCCGTGGGAGGTCTGGGTTCGCCTCGGCCGATCCGCGCCGGCCGATCCGCGCCCAATCCCTTTTGCCGAATGGCAGCCGTAACCGCCCATCCATACAACACACCTCGGCCGTCGGTTACTTGGTGCCGCCTGTGCAGCTTTCGAAAGTCGAGGCAAATCTGAATACGGTTTGTCACTTACCATTCCCTCTATTGTATTTGTTTGCACTTACATCTGTAGTTCTCATACAGCAACACAATATCCAAAAATATTCAGTCATTCAAGCAAACATCAAGGGAGGATCGTGCATACAAGTTAATAGCAGCCGGTATCACTTTGATTTCGTGGGGCCTTAGTGTAATTCAAATAAAAAATCTAGTTTTTTGCCGAGCCAGAAATCGCCGCGGCATCTGTGTGGTGAGAAAAAAACATATTGTGTGTGTGATATTACGAGATCTTCCGGATGATGTTCATGGGACGGCTATAATGGAGATGCAATTACATTGTATCCAAACCGATACCAATACCTGCAGAATGTATGAAATAAGTGATTGCATATGTTGCAAAGTAACCGGTGATGAGCAAGCTTGCAAGTGTTGTCTTTTCAGCCGGCGGCGGAGGCAGTTTGAGGGAAAAGGGTCAGATGAAGAAGCTGGTAGTTGTAGGAAATGACACGGAGCCTTGATGCGATAAATATCAATGATTTGACTACAGTGTAGAAGGTTAGTGTAAGCGAGCACAAGCCCAAACCTGTTGTTTGCAGGATAATGCTCCCGGCCGGTAGGTTCTTAGAATGAGTTGGTGATCCGCGAAGTGTAGAGTGATTTGTTGGAATAAAATGTGAGAAAAGGTCTCCAGCTGCTGAGTATGAAAGTAGGTTGAAAAGAGGGTACGAAAGATGCTGAATTGGCATGAGAAGTGGGAGTGTCGTGAGGTGTGATTTTGAGGTATGGGTGGCTAGAATGCCCACTGGCAGCTTTCTGAGAAGAAGGTTCAAGGAGCTCTGAAGCTACCTCTGGGCTTTTGTCCTGCACTGGCTGCAAGGATCATTGTATGTGGCAGAATGTGATGTGGGTTCCGTAGGCCTCGCCAGGCTGGAGGTAAGCGCACTTGGATGTTGCATCCGGCGCAGCTATGTATGACGGGAGGTGCCGGCTCAGGCCCTCCCCGTGTTGTAACCCTTCAGCTAGGGCCCATGTCACCCTTGGATGGGGACTCTGCAGCGCCGAGACCATGGAGCAGTTATACGTGTGCTCAGGCATCCAGCGGGTCCGGGGTGGGGTGTTCCCTCCAAGTAGATCATCGGCTCACACCATGGTAGTTGTATGCAAGTCAAAGATGATATTAAGTAACTACTGATCTCGGATCAGCTACCCGTTCGCTAATATATACACTAAGTAGAATTATATAGTTGATATCGTCCTGGTGTGGTGTCGTCTAGCAGTGTCCTGTCCATACCCCCGTCACACAGAAAGGTAATTGATCTCCATATTTACGCTACAAACAGATGTTACTCAGTATTACCAAAAGTAACCGAGCACCGTGTTTTGCGCAAATTTCATACAAGTAAGGACAATTTGTCAGGAGGGCTGGTGTCTCAGAATTCTCTCAAGTATCCCCTACCTAAGAGAAAGAACTGGTGAATGCTTCTGGCTTGCATCAAAATCGGCAAACAATATTTTTTCTCCTCCAAGGTGTAACTTTCATTCAGATTAATTTCCATCTGTAGACCTATGGGATGGACTCTATTTGCTGAAATTTGGGTGTGTATTTCTTCGCAAGTAACACTGTTTTAGAGGTCTAAACACTTTGAAGAATGTCATCTGAAAAGGTGTAAATGGGGAAATACCGGGATTTCCGGAATCTAATATTCTGCTACATCCGGGACATTTTGACTTGAGCTGGACTGGTTTAACCTACCTTAAATTACTGTAGATTCATAATATGTCCATGAGAATCTACAATTTTAAGGTTATCCAGCTACGCAAGTAAATGTTCGGTTACTTTTGGTAACCCCGAGTACATTATGCCATATCTCTCCGGAGAGCAATGTGATGTATCAAAGTGCCATACCAGCCTGCAAAGAATTCAGCTTATAGTTTATATCTGTTGTTACAGTGAGGAATTCAAGTTTTTTCAAGTTGAGAAAAGAGAGAGAGAAAATAGGGAAAAAGAAAGGGAATTTGTTAGACTTATCTGCACCTGAATCCAAGGTTTTTTCTGTGGTCTGCCAGCTCCAGTGAGCAGAGAAAGAACAGAAGATAAAAAATCAAGTTGATTGATAAAGTGCCGGCATGGCGATTCAAGTATCCAAAACCAATCACCCAAAAAGTCCTAACCCAGTGCCATGTTTTTCCATTTTGGGTCGCAATTTTGATGACTTTTTTCTCTTCCATCTATCTCCCTCAATTCTTGTTCATTTTCCTTGAAACCAAATGGGAAACCTTGAAAGAAGAGCAAAAAACTGCAGATTAGTGAGGAAAAGTGTACAAAAACTGTAGACCATATGACAAAGAGACGCAGAGTTGGGGAGTGTCAGTATGTTGTCCCAGACATCTTCAAGGTTCATAAAGGTGGATTGTATAGTTTTATAAGCCACACTCCAACATGGGGCCTTGGAATGTGACCTACAAATCCGCATCAGCCCTAGAGTCACACTTTTCATACTTTCTTGTTTATGCACCCTCTTTTCTTGCACGCCCGAGACTTTTCAAAGCATTCAAATACAGAATACAGCAGAACTCTTACCAAGCAAATGAGTCCAGATCTCGGAGCTGCTGACACGTCAAATACACTGGGAAAATGTGTCTTCTTGCTCTCTGAGTTCTGCACCAATGTCTTTGCTGTTGACAATCTCCTATGCACTTTCAACCCATTTTTTATGTGTCTTCATAGTCAGCAAGAGGTGGAGTACCTTACTCATTCTAATAACACTTTCCCAGGGTATCTCTGTGCCAAAAGTCCAATAGTTGTGCACCATACAAGATCTGGATTGAAAAAGTGAAATATCAAAGCCCCTAGAAAGATACCGCAAAATATGCTGTAACTTATTGATTAAGTAAAATGGATGTAAGCATGTTGCCACTGGTTGGAAAATTGAAAAAATTTCTGCTGAATTCTCAGTGAAAAATGTTGTTTGTTTTCCATCAGAGAAAAGCAGAGAAATTCGCTATATCCAAGCTGAGGATGGCCAGTTTTGCATAAGTAGTTAGCGATGGAATCTGAGGAGGGTAGTCAACAATGCACATTGGAGCCCAATTTTGGTCCGCCCGCAACAATTTTGGGCAGAGGGTTCCCAATTGGTCTGCTGGTCAGTTTCCCCTGAATCCCATGGCTGAAAGTGCAAAAGAGGAGCAGGAGAGGTGCCTTGAGTACTCCAGGAGTTCGAGAACAGAAGGTAAGGGACAGGAGTGTCATAGACAAGCTAAACAATGCCGACTTGGTGGTGGATGGCAGACCACACTGTGTGTTATCTGAGTCCCGAGAAGTACCAAGCTTGTTTTGGAATTCTGAGTGAATAGAAAGCTTCCATATTCTTTCTTACATCCCCTGTATTATTTTCATGATTTTAGAGAATGTGGATATGAAGCTTCAAACAGCTGTGGCACAGTTGGAGCTGAAGCAGTGTTACTTTGCTGTACCTTATTTGGTTCATAGCTCCAAATGGTAATAAATGCAAGTCATGTGACGAAAAGCGACATTCTCGGTCCTCCCCCCTTTGAAACCCCCCAAATAGGCCCATACAGAACAAGTTTCTGTTTGTGAATAGGCACATACAAGATAAATCCTGTTTGCGAATATTTATGACACCGCCAAACTTCTGTAAAACATCGGCCTCATGGCATGTCACAACTGCCATTGTAATTAGGGGATGGCGGCCCGCGTTCAAGTCTCGTTTAACCCAATCAGATTAAACTTGACAACAGACATGCACTATGTCAATGAGCCTAGAATTCAGCCACGAAGCTTACCCCACTGCATCCGCAACGTGACGCCTAGGACAGTGTTTCCTTTCCTGTCTTCGCCGTTCTGATTAGCCCCTCTTCGGAAAGAGTCTTTCCTTCTGTTTCGTCAACATAAGGGTTTCTTTGCTACATACTCGATATGTCGCTTCATATGTCACTCATCCACTCTATAATGAAAGTACTCACTTACACAGTTTGCACACAGAGAAGCCATTTCTCTCGGCGTGCTCGGAATCACACCACTGCGAGTCTAGACCTCCAACCATTCTTCTCCCTTGCCTAACAACAATCTTACCATTCACCTATCCGCACCCTTAGGCTGATCTGCAACACAGGGTGAATGAATGGAAGGTTGTGGCATGAGCATCGCCGTGTTTGTGACGCCGAATATGCTGTGTCAGTCAGGTTTAAAGTTTCACCCCCGTCAAGCTTCTATCTCTGTCTGATCCTGCATTCTGATCTACTCCCGACAAAACTCAGTAGAACCATCACTGTGTTCCGGCTCTTCTTACTGTGTGTGTTGTGTTCGCTTTATTTTTGGTGACCCGAAATCACCTTCAATTCTCAAGACCCCAACTACTGGGTGATTTTTCACCCGTGCCTTTATTTCGAGACCTTGTTCCAGTCGCAGACTGTGCGACACTGGAAATGTGGGCGAGAAGACACTCTGATCTGGCAACGACCGTGTGCTCTCACTGTGTTGAGGCCCCCCGTAGACAGAGGGTCTGCCTACCCGGGTAGACACAGGGTAGACAGACCTGTCTGGCTACCTCAGTATATGTTGAGTAGACATACCCAGTTCCCCTCTGTCTACTGTGTGTCTACCCTGTAAATGAGGTACACTGACCCGGGCCGAGGTAGACTGAGGTAGACCGAAGTATGGCTGATGACCCAGGTTGAAGAGGAGTTTGTGGTGAACTGTAAACGAGGTTGCGAATGTTGAAGAAGGGAAATATCCAGAAAATATCGAGCAATGAGTGGTTGTTTGATCCGATGGCTGACAGCTGTCAATGTGTGTGCACATATTTGGCGTTGATGCGGTGATTCCGGCTCTCTGCTGGTGCGTTCCTTCGAGTCGCTGGCTTGTTCTTTTCTGGACTTTTGGAGCTGGAAAGGCCAAATTAGCTGGGTACGTTTGGACAGGGTCAGTCTACCAAGAGAGACCGAGGTAGACCGAGGTAGCCAAAGGCTGTCTACCTCAGGTAGACAGGGGTAGACAGGGGTAGACCAAGGTAGACTAACATGTGTCTACATGTCATGGTAGACATATGTCTACCCGGGTAGACAGAGGGTAGACAGAGGTAGACTGAGGTAGACTGAGGTCTGTCTATGGGGGGCCTCAACGCAGTGTCTCAGGTCCAGTAACACTCCCACCTCTTTCCCTGCGCACCACCACATCGGCCTCGAACAGCTGGCTGTTCGACCATAGAAGTCATAGCTCAACTACAAGAGACGAGTATATATGACGTCCTCTTTCCCAGTATGTCGAAACCATCCCAGTCAGCAGTAAAAGCATCTCATGCCTCCCTCAGCAATTTATGCATTCACTCCCCTGCTGGAGCCCATGCGCACAGAGATCACAGGCGCAGGCAAGATCTTCAAATACACTGAAACAGAGCACCACCAGCTCGATGTCTACTACCCGCCCCCTGCCTGCACCGGCACCACAAAACACCCTCTCCTAGTCTTTGTCTAAGGCGGCGGCTTCACTTCCGGCAAACGCATGCGCTCCGCGCCTGCAGATCTCGTGTATGGTAACATCGGGCGCTACTTCGCGTCCCACGGCTTTATCACGATCATCCCCGACTACCGCCTCGCCCCTGAAACCCCCTACCCCGGCGGCGCAGAGGATCTACGCGTTGTGCTGGAGTGGACCACCTCGGTAGCTGGGGATCCTCTGGGGCCCGCGGCAGACAGAGAAAATATTCTTATTCGGGCACTCGGCGGTGCACGTAATGACGATGTTATTCCGTGAGCCGGCTGTACTTGCCAGTGTCAATGGGCGAGTCAAAGGCGCATTCATCGCGTCGGCACTCACGTATTACGATTTCGACGTCATGGATGAACCGACTGCAAGGGGCGTGGAGGTGTTACGGTGCGCGGGCAGTTGAGGGGTCCCCGCTCACACTGTTCCGTGCCGCATCTGAGGAGATGATCAGGGCGCTCCCGCCGCTCGCTCTGCTTACCTGCGAACGTGACCCGGAATGCATGAGGGTAAATTTGGCGGAATCCCGCAGGATGCTGGAGGAGAGAAGTATCAAGGTGCCGCTGATAGTAGCGAAGGGGCATAATCGCGTAAGTATCACTTTCGCGCTGAGAACGGGGCAAGGGGAGAGGTGGGCCGAGGATGTTGTGCTGTGGATGAGGGCGCTGTGATGCGGTACTCCTGGTACAAAGTACACTTGTCTAGAAGTTTCTCGATAGACATATTGTTGCTTTCCGATTGGGTGGTTCATACCACATAGGTTCACGTCAAGCTCTTCACTTCGCGTTTGCAGCGAATACAGTAAAAGAGGGAGTATCAATCAAAACGACTCATGACTTTCAAACACCAGGTTCCAGCTCATGGAGTTGTCTGGCTGTACGCCTGCAGTAGATTATCCGCGGGTTTAGTCGGGCGATTTGCGGATATCGAGATAAGACTGTCTTGCATTTCGCATCACCACAGATCCTACGCTGCTATCTAGTGATTTTCAGGCTTTCGCCCCCAGCATACAATAAATTCCTTCTTAGTACCCGGTATCTCGTCCCACTCCTTTTGCATTCCTTCCAGAAGAGTGTCGTATTCCGATTCTGTCGAAACCATCCCGTAACCACCCGCATTGAGAACTGGCGTCTTGATGCCACGGAAGACGCCCATACCGGTGATAGCGTTCTCGACTCCCTCTTTGCCCGCCCATTTCCCCATGAGTAGCGGCCGCTCTTCCGCATGTATATCCACAAACCCTGTTTCTTTTAGCATTTCCGAAATATGCAATGCGCAATCGATGAACAAGTTGCGGTCTCGGGTGAGGCACCGGTACAGAGAAAAGAGTTTCATCGTGCATGGTTTTCTCGGGATATTCTCCTTCGAACGCGGGGAAACTCTCTGCGAGTTGAACCCAGCCTCCTGGACGCAGGACTCGGTAGATTTCCCTGAGAGCCTGCGGCCATTCCGGGATCTGAAGAGCGAACATCAGGAGACGTTGGTGTACCAATGTAAAAGTATCGGTCCAATGCGATGGAAGACTCGTGACCGATTGAACTTGGAATTCAGTGTTCTTTGGTGGGGGGACGGGGGAAGAGCCGTGATTCGATGTCCACTCCAACCTTATGCACACCCGGGTCGACAGATTGCGCGACGTCCAAGAGCCAAAGGCCTAGTTGGATTAGATATCACCAACTCCGAGTCATGCGCGTAAAAATGGCTCACCCGGTCCCGTCCCGATATCCAGTACTGTGTCACCTGGGCCCAAGGCTACAGGGGCAAGTAGAATCCTGTTCTCGAACAGCCTTTTGAGACAATTGTGCTGGAGCAGAAGCCTGCCAACTAATGAATATTCTGGTTGATGCTACAAAGTAATGGAGTATACCTCTGGCGCTCTGGATCGTCGGTTGGAAGGGCATATTGGGCCCCAGGATATGCATGATACTCTCGGGTTGCGTGTTCTATGGGAGCGATATCCTCTGGAAGACTATTAGACAGCTCTCGGAATTGTCTCACCCCTTGGTGCTCAACTGTTCAACATTGTGCGAAGGCAGCGCGTCGATTCGACCGAGAGTGCTGGTGGTTTCGAGTGAGATACGATCGATAATCATCGCTCGGGCTCATGCCTTCCGATTCTCAGGGCATGTGGCAAGATCATCACCACCGTGTGCAAAGAAAACCGTAATTCTTGTTCGGTATCCAATATTATGGTTATTAGAACCACCATCATGCGAAAGAGAAGGCTGACGACAAAGAACACCAACTCCTTCGCAGTGAACCCAGCGGTGCCTATAACACATGGCCTGGACGGTGCCGACTGAAGACTCCAGGAGAATGACCATGATGTCGGTTCAGAGATAATTGCTTATGCTGAAGTTCTGTGAAGGACTTTTATTCACCTCCCAGCGCATTATCTTCGCCGCGGAATGGTGGAATTACGAGTGACAGAAGGCATGAAATGGAAGTAGCGGAAGTAGATGGCGGGCAGAGAGGCTTCCTTGCTTCCTGACAAAGATTGTACCCGATGTCTTAGAGCTCGAATCTCAACTCCTTGACTCTCCGCAGCGACCCGGCCGATCAGTAGAAGCTGTCATTGGGCATCGTCCGAGTCAGTCTTCTCGTTGTTCTCCTCGGCGCGCAGGAAGCTCTGGAGCGGGTTGTTGGACGGGTACAAATTAGGTCGCTTCCATCAAATCAAATTCTGCAGAACGGCCCGTTCTGCGACAGGCGATGTGACATCGCCTGTCGCCGACGGCCGCCTAAAGTGTGCACCCTTCATCAGATGTCAGGTTCCATTTTATGGCAACCGTGTGCAGTCGTAGGTTCGGAACTGTTCGGAACAAGCCGCCTTCTGATCACATGATATCCACGTGCTTCGCAGGGTAATTCAGAAGGGGCTTGTGCCAAGATGACAAAAAAGGGCAATGTGTTCAAACTGGTCTCCTGCTTCTGGAAGTGCCCCGTTCCCTTTGACCCAAGTTGCTAGTTTGTACATTGGAAGTGCGAAAATTATCTGGCCTACTCAGAATGTTCATATGTGTGCTCAGAGTCCCGGAGGATCCGCCGCTATCAAGGCTTGATGTCAAAAATTGAGAAGCTGAATTGCTTCAACCAAACCTACCTCGGGGTGAATTTTAAAAAATACGAGTAGACAGTCCGCTTCATTTCATTTTATTGACCTGGAAACTATGTTCATCCAAGGCAGATAGTGGGTATTATTATGCTGTAGGCCAAGAACATGAGGGAGGGGATATTTACACTGATATCACATTCATACTCAAGATCTTCATTTCACTTAAAAATATTCCCAGGGGCCAGTAGAATCTATCCCTGTTCCAAAATCACTCACCGGCCATTTTATTCCAGCTTAGCTCTCCAGCTCGAGGCAAGACAAGGTGGATGTCACACCTGTCACACAGTGTCACACACATCATCAATGGACATAAATATATTTCCTGTGTGAAGAAAGAAGTTTTGGATATAAAACTTGGTGGGAGACCTTCTGTAAATTGTTCTCCGAGTCCATTGAGCCCATAAAATCAAGAGAATTCCAAATGAACTTGTTTTGCCTGATGAAAATTGGAAGTGCATTCTCCCGTGCAAAGATCAGATTCATTCCAACAGTGATGGGTCATTGGCTCAATTTGAGTTGCCAGGTCTCTTCTAGGACATCTAATAAACATTTTCTCAGGCAAGACTATGAGGATCCGAGTTGAAATGCTGGAGAAAACCCAGTTTGAACACATCACCCTTTTTTGGCAGTTTGTACCAAGCCTCTCTCCGAGAATCACTGGCTCGCCGGTGTGGAGAGAGGGTTGCTCCGAACCTAGTGCAATTGTGCTTGCTGTCGCCAACTTATAGGGTCAATGTGAGAGCGTTCAAACTTCACACAAGACAACCCTCCGCTTCGCTCCGGTATCCCAGAGTGCAAGATGAAAGGAGCCGCCGATTTCGCAGTTAACATGGTTTGTGTGGTTGGCAGAAAAGACCGTTTAAGGAAGGAAAATTTAAGAGACTTTCACCACATTATTTTGACATGAAGAGATAAATGTATTCAGTTTAAATTGGGGTAAGATATCAGGATGTGAGAGAATATAGAAGGCACTACAGGATCAAGAGTTAGAAAGCCCAAGCGTTGCAGTCGGAGATTTCAAATGGGAGTTGGCTGACCAGTGCCGTTGGCAAGAAACATGGATCTCAGCCTCGAAGAGCACACAATCACCAGCCTTGAAGAGCAAATGAGATGGATTGCCCCCACAATTCTGGCCACAGGAAAGGAACAATTGAGGGAGAACAATATTCACTACGTTCAAGGGTGGCCTAAACACGGTTTGGGTAGTTGAGTTTAGATATGTGTAGACATGTTTAGTCGGCCACACAGATCCCATTTAGACGACTACACACAGTGTCCGGGTAGGTGGGTGTAGCCGAAGCGTAGACAACTACGCAGAGTCTGTATATGTCAATGTAGTGAGGGTAGGTACATCCGCAGAGCTGCACAGACCAGAGTTTCTCTTGCCAGCTCAACATCCGCAGCGGTTGTTGTTACAGTATCTTAATCCTGTGAAGATGACTACACAGACCTACCATGACCTACACTGACCTAAGCTGACATGCACTGACATACACTGACCTGCCCAGAGCTATACAGAGCTACACAGACCCTGTCCAGCCACCTACACAGAGTGATCTGTAGAGGTCTGCATAGGTACCTGAACTAAGCCTCTGTGCAGGGGGTCTGAACGCAGTGATTGACAGAAGCACAGAATAATTTTGAGACATGAGATTCAGGAATGGTATTGATTAGGCCTGTGTTGGCCGAGAAATTGCGCAGAAATTTTGAGTTGAAACCCAGGACCCCAGCAGAGAGAACAGCTGTAACAGATCGTGCCCAGGAGTAATGTCGAGGAAGGGCAAAGTGGGTGAAAGAAAGGGATTGCAGCGCCGCCTTTATATGTCAAGAGTGTTGCCAAGAGACGTGACAGTGTGACTGGATCGTTGTGCCGTAGGCAGCAACAACTGCAGTCTGCTGTGTCCGGTCAACAAAGGACTGTGAGCAGGTCAGCTGTTCTGCCCAGATAAAGAGACCGTGTGGAGAGGCACAGGCAGTTTAGGATGAATGGGGTTAACCCAAGTGACAGAGCAGAGGAAGCATATCAGGCGCGGGCATAAGTTGAAGGTTGGAGCTTGCTTGGGAGACTAAGACGATGATTTTGGGCAGCGCAGAGACAGAAAAAAAACAGAATTGCAGTCTGTAGCAGAGCATGGGACCACTGGCAGACTGCATCGCCAAGAAAAGGGAAAACAATCCACCGTGCACAGCCCAGCAAGAGGCTGGAGCTGACACCGCAAACGATACTATATGGGTTTAGATAGGGAAAAGCAGAAGTCTGTGCATTGCACAGGCAGACGGCAGGAGAGCAAAGCTAGTGGAGGAGAAGAATTGAAATGGAGATACACTATACAGAGATAGGCAAACATGCGCATATGAAACCTCGTCGTTTCGTTAAAGAAACGGTAGACACTGGTTGGGAGATTCAAGATTTTCAGCACAATTTATGGTGAAAAATTCAAATCTTTTTCACCTCTTTTGAGCTTCCTTTTGAATTTTTCACCTTGAACTCACAAAATAGTGAAAATGTTTTGAATTTTTCACTACCTTTTCAGTGAAAAATGTCTGAAAAACAAACAACATTTTTCACCATAAATTGTGCTGAAAAACTTGAATCTCCCAACCAGTGAGATAAATTGGATCATAGTACAGAGAACATGGCAGTGTTTGTTGAGTCTTAAAAATAGTGTCAGTTTCACATTATTATTCCTCGTATATTAGAGGAGTTTGTGATAGCCACCTGTAGCAACCTAGGTGGCTTCTGAGGCATGTGGAGCGGGGTGGCCCCATTGCAGCCAGGTGGCTTTTCAAATGACATCACTGTTGGTTCTGTTTGTGTGATAGATCCCTCAGGGTCATATCCTTTGGTGAAAGACATGCAAAAGTGCTTGACAGGCAAGAACAGGCAGGAATGCACACATATAAGCCTGGCAAAGGAGAATTCAGCATCTCCTGGCCCTCCAGAGGAGAAGGAGACGGCAATGATGACAAGGGGGCTAAGGACAACAGCATTGAGGAAGAAAACAATTGAAAGGAACACAGGGTTACAATGGGACAAGCCACCTAGAAAAGCCACCTGAAGCTGGAGCCACCCCACTCCACATGCCTTGGTAGCCACCCGGGTGGATCTGCACAAACTTTCTATTAAGCAGACTAGCATAAACCCATGCTTCGCTACAGTGCGCATGAATGAATCTCGGAAGCTTGGGTTTGCTTCACCCAAATGAACCGGCAGCCTGCAGCTCAACAAAAGTGATCAAATAAAATTCAAAACATGTTTAAGTTCACTGTATCCCCATTTGTCAGCAACGGCCTCTGGGTCGGCTAAACAGCGAGTAATCCGATGAGAACCCCAACCAGGATAAACCTGTTAGACACTAGTAGCTTGTGTGTCCCCCGAGCAGTAGGACCAACCGTACAGTGTCCTCTGTATATTAGAGAGTTTGTGCAGATCCACCCGGGTGGCTACCAAGGCATGTGGAGTGGGGTGGCTCCAGCTTCAGGTGGCTTTTCTAGGTGGCTTGTCCCATTGTAACCCTGTGTTCCTTTCAATTGTTTTCTTCCTCAATGCTGTTGTCCTTAGCCCCCTTGTCATCATTGCCGTCTCCTTCTCCTCTGGAGGGCCAGGAGATGCTGAATTCTCCTTTGCCAGGCTTATATGTGTGCATTCCTGCCTGTTCTTGCCTGTCAAGCACTTTTGCATGTCTTTCACCAAAGGATATGACCCTGAGGGATCTATCACACAAACAGAACCAACAGTGATGTCATTTGAAAAGCCACCTGGCTGCAATGGGGCCACCCCGCTCCACATGCCTCAGAAGCCACCTGGGTTGCTACAGGTGGTTATCACAAACTCTCTATTGTAGGTCAGGATGCAAGGTATGACATTTTTTATCATTGAAAAATATGGTGTTCAAGAAATGAGGTTGAGAAGAACAATTTACAAGTACAAGGTGTAAGGTTTTTGTTCTATTCCAGGTTGAGGTTGAGGATGAGGGGTAGGTTGAGTACAAGTTTTCATAGGACAAGCAAATAGCTTTAAGGTTGAGTAAAGGAACCTGCCATATAAGGTAGGCACAGCGTGTCAGATGGCGGCAAAGCTGGGCAGCCTCTGCTGATCAGGGGCCTGAATGCAGTGAAGGCTCTATGTTTGGATCCCTTCACCTGCATATGTGTTAATTGCCACGGAATCTGTTCTGGTGTGTAGGAAATGTAGAATGAAGCAATGCAGGACACTTGGAACTGGTATGTTGTTATCCTTTGTCATTGTCTCTTCCCTCCTTCCTCGTGTCCTTTGTACACGCTCCTCTGCAGCTTGAGGTCATCTTCGACCATCCTCGCCAATGAACTCTATGCCCTGCCTGCACTTGGTAGACTGGGACCCACTGTGTCAGTCCTTTTGGACTGTAAGAGCCCAAGACGCCGTTGCAGAGAACAACAGCTGAGACTTTGAGCTTCGGATCTTCCTTGCTTCTAGTATTGGCCACGCCTCTGGAATGCGACTTGATCATACTCCACCCCACTGCTATTCATTCAAAACTGCTGCTGGTGCACGCTATGCTAGAAACGAGGCAATGAAGGTAGGCAATGCCATGAACGAGTGGCCCCTGCTCTGCACCTCACTAATGCAACAATCCCGCTTGTCAGCAACAGCCTCTGGGTCGGCTAAACAACAAGTAACCTGACGAGAACCCCAACCAGGATAAACCCGATAGACGCTAGTAGCTCATGTGTTCTCCAAGCAGTAGGACCAGTCGTACGGCATCCTCCCTAGGAGGCCATATGTCGTAAGTCAGGATGCGAGGTGGAACCCGGAACGAGTCAAAGAGGATGTGATATCCACTCAGGTATACAACCCAGGGTGTGGATACAACCCATAGTATAGGGTGGAGGAAGCGGGGCAGGGTGGAGACAATGCCTATGTCAAACCAAGGTAGAAGCCTGAGATTAGACGAGGTAGAATCTACTGTACACAGAGATTCTACTGAGCTTATATAGGCTTCTAATAAATTAAAGCAATCATGGTCAATCGCGATTAGTTCCTGTACCGCAGCATTAAGGAGTGTTAATGCTGATACTCCTGTACTCCTCTGTGTCGGTTTCCGTGGCATCAGAGGACCTAAGAGACCCGATGTTCGGGTTTCCTAGTCCTGAATGTCATTGTATCCAGTGGTTCAAACCCCAATTGGTTTGGAACCAGTCATGTACTTTGTGTATGCTTCTGTGCCAGCCGTTGGTGCGTCCGGGGACTAGGATCCGTCTGTACGGGTTCCTAGTCCCTAACATCTTCTGTATCCCGTGGCACAGACTCCCCGAGTCTGCAGCTTTAGAATCCAAGGCCGGGTTTCAACCGTGAGAAGGTCACGTGGTGGTGTCATGAGAGTCCCGTGCCGCTGAGACGTGTCTGTATCCATATGGACGTGTCGCGCAAAAAAGTAGAACCCGGGTGATTCATGACATCGCTTGTGGAATGTTCGCTGTGATGTGTAGACTCTGGCCTGTGATGCCTTTCATCCAAACACTGCAAATGCCAGTCTCGCCGTCCTCAGACATTGAATCTGGTGCAATGCTGGATGCTGGCTGACATGCACTGCTGCTCGCCAATGCCTCCAGTGTTCGAGCTAAGTAGTGTGTTGCTGTTTTTCGTGCCCCATCCCCCCGTCATCGCTATACCCCTGCCCGTCTGTTTGACGTGCAGACAGTGCGACGAGAGGTTTGGTCTTTGCCCTGTCCATGCAATTGTTGACATCATGTTTTATATGCCGGTGCCTTCATCTTGCTTCAGAGGCGAAGACCGCGCACTTAGCACCTGCACACCACCAAACTTGAAGTTGTGCCTTTGCCCAAATCTCAGTCCTGAGGTTCCTGCATGTACCTCAAGCATGATGCCAGAATCAGTGTGCATACACCCATGACATGATGTCCATGCTACAGTCGCTTTGATGAATGTGCCCGGACCCATCTCCAAAGCCGCCGGATGTGAACATCTATGCAAGTTTTTGTTCTGCAGGGTATCGCCTTTGAGATGCTCGTCACCTTTCTGCTGTACCTCAGTTATGCCAACACACAGTGTTTAAAGGAGGTATGACCTCTTCCTCTGTCGAGGTTTTTCTCCCTTCTGTGTCATGTCATCCCCACTCAACTTGCCTCTTTGTCACGAGGAGCCCAGTGAGCTAGACAGACAGGCAACAGATACACTGCCATTTGGTTCAAACATTTCAAAAATGTTTACCGCTCAACGTTTTTCAAACAAAAAAGTGTCAATTCCTGAAGTATTTTTTGACTCTGAATGTTTGGATAATGTTGAACTAACATTGTTAGGACCTTTTCAGCAAGATGTCTTCTGCAAATGTTTATGAGATGTTGCTGTGACCATTTTCAAATGTTTCTTGACTGTTACAAAAATGTTTTGCACTCAAGGTTTGTGTAAAAAATACTTGAAATAGGGGTGTATCTTGGGGGAAAAACCACAAAAGACCGAAGGACTCAAGAGGGCTGGTCCGAACCAACATAACTACACTTTGTGTATTCCTGCTCCAATAATACCATACTTCTGGTAGGATTGCAGCTGTCTCACCACGTGTGACATCCACAAATGAGTGTTCTCTACAAAATCTGAGGGTATACACATGAGATTTAATCTCACCATCTACCATTCAACTTTAAAAGATTGACGAGTAAGGATATACAATTTGTGCTTCAACATATTGTTGAGGACACAGTGTCAAGAACCTTTTAAACACCTGAATCACCAGATTCAGGATGTGGTCTGCAGCCTGACATCCTCTAGTTCACCCATACTCCAGCTACAGTTGATGTTGACTCGCTGACAGACCTGGTACTGGGGCACCTGGGCATTTATTCAAATCTGCTCGAGTTGCAACATACTATAATGTGTTACACTACATTACAACATCATCTTACAAGGGCTAATGCTGGCCTGGGCAGTTAGCTAAGAGGGATATAATGTGTCTCAAACCATTAGAAAGGCACTGGACAACGATCCTGGTAAAGGGTTGATGTGAGAAGTCGCTAATGGAGCAATCACAGAAGGTGCCTTACCATCCTGGAAACAGATTGGGGCTACTGCACATCCCTGACTAAGGGCATATTACGAGGAATTATCCTTCTGAACTAGAAGGATCATTGTTGGACATCATCTGACATCTTCAGAACTGCCAAGAGAAGGTTGGACTTGGTCAATGAACTGATTGACCAAGAAACCACACTCGGGTACTGGGTAGCGGCGGCAATTACTGTTTTGAGACAAATCACTTAAGCGGTTCAAAGCAGAACCATTTGAGCAGATGGTTACCAAGGAGGGTAACGGTGGGCTGACGAGGAAGTCGGCTAAAAGTTGACATATCAACAATATCCCATCATGATTGTTCTAAGCGATGTAGATCTTGACTCATCGTTAAGCTCGGCTCGTTGATGTTCCTTATAAATCTGTTCTGTTTTTAATAATCGCTTGATATCCAACAGGAGTTCATCGGCTAGCTGCTATACCACTAGTCATATACCCTGAACCCTGCTGCACGTTTGTATCTGTCTCATTTATATTTAGAATCCTGTAACGTATTTAAGGGATGGTTATGGGAGGAACACCAGTGAATCTCACCCCACCTGTAGGACGCGAAGTTACTAGACTTCACGCTTAACCGGTCGAGTAGGCATTCATTCAGAGACACCCAGAAGCTATACCAAGTTTCGTTTGTTTTCCCTGTTTGAATATTATCTGTGTTGGATTTGGATCTTTATAAACAGTGTGTGGACATATTGGATAAACAGAATGTACACATGGGATATAAGGAAACAGATCAGACTTGACAATTGGTTGTAATCTTGCAAGGATTAGCAATTGCGGATACTATTAGAATCAGGGTTTCATAAGAATCACTTGCATTTTGCATCAGAGTATTACCTCCACACCTAGACCCACATCATACAAAACCGTTGAACATAAAATCTTGTCTGACTATCCGTGATTGTGCCTAGGACAGTTTCGAGCAATTTATCTATAGACTTGTAGACCTATAAAGTCTTGCTTCCAAAAGAGAACTAAAGGGGACGTATACAAACTTGTCAGTCATAGTTCGGTCAAGTCTTCGTCAGTTTGATCGTGATCTTCGTGAGTTTGATGGCGATCTTCGTCAGTCTTGATAGCCGTGTTCAATCTTTGTCACTCCGTCGTACTCCATCAAAGTCGGGGACCAACCAACTGCACCACACCCACACTCAGACTCACCAATGTTGATCCACCAACTTGCACCACTCTGGCGCACTTGAACACGACTTGCGCCACTGTCGGCTGGTCCCACCATGAGGTTTCGGTCCATCAAGTTGAAGCAATAATCAATGATGCACAGTGAACAAATGAACAGAGAGTTTTAAATCTTACAAGCTTAAGCAGCAGGGAGACTCCGAGAAATTTGTAGATGAAAATGAATGGGATTTAAACAACGGAGTACAATCTGTACATTCAATGCATAGCTAAGTTGTAATACCGCCCTGCCAACGTGCGCAGCTGTGCCACAGCGTGGAACCCAAACCCCTAACCATCTAACTTGAAATTCAGCACGCAAAGGCCAGTGGGAATCACGGACCTGTCACCTGAGCAGATTGCCGACAACATCTTGACAGAATGACGATGATCGCCATCAAACTGACGAAGAAGAATGCCATCAATGACTTACGAGTTTGAATATGTCCTGAGCTAAAGTTCAAATTGCCACAATCTATACTGGATTGGAACCCTGAACTTGCGCGAGGATTATAGTGTTTTGTCATGAACTGTCTTTTCATTTTACTTCCAGAACCCAAACAACCCGGAACAACCCGATCATTGATCAGATCAACTATCTGATCAATCGAACCAGGATACTGTTTTAGGATCCCTAACGGTTTCGATCGGTTTCCTGACCTTCGGGTCCCCGATCGCCCCCTCTACATTCATATACCCCTTCATTTACTTTGCATTAATCTTGTCCGTTGCTGTTGGACACTGTACCTTAATTTACAACCCCTAGGGACTTTAGTATATAAGCTGTAGTTATTTCCCTGTACTTTACACTATTCTAGTCTAAACTCCAGACCTATTTTTTGGAACTCTTCGTGCTTCAGTCGCCCTTGTCACCTCAGAACCCGGCATCTGCTCTGTGCTGACATGTTTGAGTTGTTGTAGTTGCATTATCGAACCGTGTATTCATTTACAAGGTTTGGTTTGTGGTTATTTCACTGCCAGCCCCATAGTCACTGTTTCATCGCGTCCGAGCTGGCTTGATTGGATGTGATCTAAATCTGAATTCAGAGGTGACTGCTCCTCTCATGGACATAAGATTGCATGTTCAACCAATCACACTATGTAACCACTTGAAAAGAACAAGTGTGATATTCTCGAAGCGTACTGCGAACAATTTGCACTGAATGTTTACATCTCTTTTTTCTTAATCCTCAGCACACCACGTGCGGGTCCCACCCGACAGTGTGGTGCACTCTTGGATTTCGAAAAAATTACAGAGGTTAAATTAGTTCTTTCTTCGTCCAAACCGATAATACAAAATGTTACCTGGCCTAGTCCACCAAGCA
Source organism: Mycena olivaceomarginata (assembly GCA_029378375.1). Classification (NCBI taxonomy): domain Eukaryota; kingdom Fungi; phylum Basidiomycota; class Agaricomycetes; order Agaricales; family Mycenaceae; genus Mycena; species Mycena olivaceomarginata. The sequence continues at coordinate 66,048 of JARKIC010000400.1, forward strand.
CAGGATGCCGTGGACTTCCTTCAATGAAAAGCGCACCTATAAGTGCTTACTGTATCCACTTTTTGAGTTTCTGATTGGACTCACGGGATTACGCGGCATGAACTGGGGCATACACTTTTTGTACAGTCTTCTTCAGCTCACTGAATTTTAGCAACGAAGTACTAGTGTTGCAAAAAATAAGAGCTGTTGAAAAAGATGAAGCAGTAATTGGAGGAAAATGTGTTGAGTCCCCTACTGGGTTGAATTCCGCAACTCCATACTGGCACCAGGTTGTTTTGCACCAAATAAGCAGACAACTACCACAGTGGAGGTAACATGTTGAGTCCCCTGGCTGGATTCTGCATTCCCAACACAGCTAGCAATCACCGCATACATAACTGGGAACACAGCCACCTGATGAGTCTTTACGACAAATTGTTGCGCCCAAACCTTTTTTGCGACATGCAGCACTGTGCAGCTTTTGTTTCTCTATGTATGACACATGCAAACCTTGCATACTGTGCTTGGAATGCAGTTGGTGTTGATTCCGGCATCAGATGCGAGCAGGAAGCGTGGCAAGTGGCCTTTTACGTTGCTTTTACGGCAACATCTCGGCCATAGCCGCACAGCGGCTGTGATGAAGCCAAATAATGACGTCAAAATGAGGCAGGTTACACCCGGCAAGTGGTTCAATGTATCGCATACCACCTAATTTACCTATATATCCTCGAAATCCACATGGATACACCCTCAAATGCTTCAGTTTCTTGTGCGGCTGTGCACAATGCCAAAAAGCCGCATGCGGCTCATGCGGCTTTTGCACAACCTCCCTAATAAAATAAATGCTGATTTTCGGAAAAATCAAGTCTGTGGATTTCAGCGATATCATAAAATGGTGTATACCATCTAAAAGTAACTGTAAATGCGACCCTATCCATATATTAGTTGATCTAAATTGAGGGGGTTTTGAGCTCAGTATCTTCCATGGCTATTTTGAGTGTTTTTGGCCTATTTTGAACATTTTTTGGCAAAAGGGACCGACTTGCAAGGAAGATACTGAGCCCAAAACTCTCCAAATTTTGGTCAACCAACATATGGATAGGGTCACATTTATGCGTACTTTCAGATAGTATATACCATTTTACGATATCGCTGAAATCCAGACTCGATTTCTCCGAAAATCAGTATTCATTTTATTGTGAGCCAACGGTACAGAGTAGATATGGTGAAATTTGTATCTACACAGTCCAAATCACTCATATTTCATAGTGGCATTTTATTTCGGGCCGTTTGATGCCATCACGGCCGAGAACGGCTGCGTGCAGAACTTTTCGTCGCCACTGTATGTTTGGATCCCATACTTCCTGCCACACACCACGTTTTCTTTGCTCAGGCCTACCGGAAGGCACTGAGGAAGCTCCCCCATGGCCTTCGTCTTCAATGCGAATCGAATCGAGATCGGAAAGATCTCGGGCAAGAACTCGCATTGAAATTATATGAACATACTCTCTTATCTATTTTAGGCGGGATCGGGGGTGCCAGCGGAAGGGCGGTCGAAGTCGGTGGGACAGGTGGCATTGGTAAAGGTCCAGTCTTCAGTTTGCATAGTGAGAGACGGCGTGACCACAACGGAACCTGCAGTGGGTCCCCATTCCCTTTCGTAGGAAAGCAGTTACAGTAACTTTCGTCATCTCAGATCCACCAAACTCGCTGCATATAACGGAAGCTGCAGTGTCTGAGAGTGGCGAGGATATTGAGGTACGTAAAGGTCACTATAATTTTCTGCGAGCCATGGACCGAATGTCTTATCAGATCATCCGAAGTAAAGAAATCAAGCTGAGATTTGAGATCGACAATGGCCCGGGCTACTTTCTCCATACTGGACATATCCAGGGTCGGACTGTTATTGTCAAGGTCTTCAGCGAAGGCCCGACAGCTCAAAAAGTATAGATTCTGAAACATCGGGACTCTCCTTGCTGACACGGGTCAAAGCATCTGTATTCAACTGTAGCGCTGTCAAAAAGACTGCTGTGCGATTGGAAAAAATCGTGGGCGAGCTGATTATTGATATTTCGTAGGCATCCGAACATCATGCGTCGAAGGAGTTTCGTCACCGGCTTCGTTATTGCATTTTATAGTGTACGAAAACGGTGCGCTGTTCAATGACTTGCAACCACAAATGATAATTTCTTCAAGCCTATTGGAAGTTTGCGGAAGTCCCACTGATGGTTGCGCTCAAGGATGATTCTACAAAGAGCCTCACTCTGGGATTCAAAATGGTTTTAGATGTCATAGAATGTTACTGTCTATCCTCTGATGAGGCGCAGGTTGCAGGACTTTCAGTAGGTATCTCCTCATCTGCTCACCATTCTGTCAGGCTGGCATGAATTATCTAAGTGCTCAGGGCTTGTTCATGTCAAAGGCTACGATAGGGGCAAAGGTACGTCCATAGTCGACACTCTTTCAATCATGAGAGTTCAATTACCGCAGAACTTCGACATCTTCCTCGATATCAACGACCGCTTTCTGATAAGCATTAATTTACCTATGAGCGATGCTGTCGACGGTCAACAAGGAGAAGACGATCTGACCAGGTCTTGGAACGTGTTCAATGGACTGTGCCAAAGGGTATTAGATTCGATTCTTTGCACTCGATAATATCGATATAAAGGGTTAACTGATCATCCTCTAGATTTTGAGGTCGGCTAATCGTCTGTTGCACGTTTCCGCCCAGGTCATATCTTCTTACCTGGCGCAGATGACGCCATTGAGATGGAACCAGCCATCTTCAATTTGGGACGCATACGTTCTGTTCCTCAAGAATCGTTTATGTCTTCTCTAGCTGCCGCGGAGTCATTTGACGTTGATTTATCAGAACCAGAACCTTCCATTGCCTCTCAGCGGGAATATGTCTAGCGACCATTATATCGCGGACAACAATCATTGGCGACCGTCTCCCGCCGAATTTCCCTGGATCTCGACCGGCTTCAGCTATCGCCATCGGTTAATAAAGTGACGTTGACCGATAGGCAAAGGGCCCATCGCTGTGCTGGATATGTGTAGGAGGAAATAACTCTTGCGACAGCGACAGTCGAGAGCGCAGTAGTATCCTATGACGCGCCGAGGCCCCTCGAGGTTTGCTCCATCTGTGAGGAGGTCGTGGATCTCGAAGAGGCTTTTCGGTGTATCTGCGGCGTCGCCAGTACGTGTAATTCAGTCAAGGTGTCGAGCCATACGGCATTGAATTTTCATAGCCCCTGACTCGCGGCCCACGGTCAAGTGCCAGACATGCAAGTTTTAGAGCCACAGTGACTGTGTCGGCGCCCCGACTTCGTTTACTTGTGGAACCTGCATAAAGTCTTCGCCTTCAGCCAAGACCTCAGGTAATTCATTCGCCTTTCCATTTCACATAAAATAAGTGACGGTGAATTTGTCAGAGCCAAGCCCGAATAGGTGGAGCGAGGGAGACGCGCCTTCAGCCAAAACACCAAGCCAATCACTCGCCCCCCTAATTTTAACGAAAATATCATCTGCCCTCTCATTTTTAAGCAACTCATTCGCCCGACCAAACATAGGCATTCAGCGTAGCCAACCTAGTGCGTTCTCTCATCCTCTCGGCGGATTTGTACTAACATGTCCATAAAGCACCCCCAGAGTTGTTCAGAACCCGCTTGAACTACGCAGCACCGTCAGAATTCAGACTCCGCTTGAACAACGTGGCGCAAGTGTGGGGACTGACCATCACATATGAAACTTCGTGGAGAGGACGTGTGATATGGTACAGTGTTGTTTATGGTGAGTCATTATATTTGCATCTTGGATATAGCCTGGAAATCACACTCATCTCATTTCTAGTGAACTAGGTTGAACACGGACGTGGTTCGGCGCCAACCAAAGACCGCACTCGAGAGCGCGCAGCTAGGCAAGCACTCATCACATTGGGAGCTCTTTAATAACCTCTCTGGGTGAAACCGTGAAATTTAGAACATCGTTGTTCTTTGATCCTTTCACTGCATTCAGACCCCCCCGTAGGTACACATGTGCCTACTTTCGCAGATCTCTGCCGAGGTGTGACTATGTTAGTCGATGTTGGTCTAGCATGTCGGCCCACCTTGACCGATCTGGGCCGATGGTGGTGTGGCTATGATGGCCGACCCTGGCCGACCTAAGTCTAAGGTATTTACGGAAGTGAGACCTGGAACCTAAAACGGTACCAGGAATACGCCTTGGCAACTTTGAGATGCATGTACTCCCACTGGATGGCGTACTATTTTCCTTTCGAAACAGCTAATATCTGGCCACAACTACGCACGATCTTCGAACGCTAATTGCGGGCTCGGAAAAGCCTTTCATCTCCTCACACTTCACTGAATCAAGTAGGTCACATCGATGGTACTCCCCAGCGGCGCGCCAAGAACCTGGTATCCCTCGGTAGAGATCTCGATGTCGGTACCCTCGCATGCGTCGCATGAGCCTGCGACCCGCATGTCGACTTCGGTGCCGTTGACTACGTAGTTCTCTGTCAATAATTGCACTGTTTTCGTTACTGAGATTGAGACGTACACGTTACCCCGATGAGCGCCTGGCACTGGGAAGGGTCGAACGCCTCAGGAGAGAGGAGCACCGCGAGAGCAGCAGGCCTGACGATGAAGCCGCAGTCGAGGGGACTGTTGACTGGGACGAATTCCGTCGCTGCGGGAGCAGAGTCAGTGGGAGGATCTAACTCTTTATGTTTTTATTTAGTGTACCTTTTCCGGCGACGCTCTGCGCTGCGGCAGTGCGGAGGATGCACGCAGCCATAATGGCACCGAGGAGTCTGATCATTGGAGCGATATAGATGAGAGGGAATTTAGGAATGCTTGAAATTGTTGACTCTTGCGCACAGAATTGAAGCCCAGTTTTATACTACCTGGAAGGCAGGCTAAACTCGCCGACGATGGCTGCTTCCTGGTTCCGATCTTGATAGCCAGTTATGCGAACTGAATTGCTCTGTCGACCTTGGCCGTGGTTTCACCGTGATCACCGTGGGCCGTGGCAGAGCTCCAATGATTAGTTAGAGGAATGGAAGCCTTGCTGGCTTTGGCGGCGGCCAAGGTGGGCAATGCTTACATTAATAAATAAGGTCAAAGACCGGAAGGAAGGAAGGCAGGAAGTTTCTCACCGCAGTAACGGGCGTTTGCCGAGGATGCGATTTTCATTCACGGCCCCGTCGGGTTGTATTCATTTGCTTATCCAGGTCTTCCCGAATAAAGAAAGTGGAATTTATAACTCGGTTCGATAGCGTATCTGCACACCAGTGGAACAAAATATATAGAACCAACATTTGCCAAGATCAATACAGCCGCCATTTCTCATCGCCGGATTGGTCTTGCCATGGCCCACAAGCGGTGGCGGCCCAGCCCCGGGGTCTTTGGCACGGAGCCTATCCGAAGTTCTATATGATATAGCTCCGGGCTAGCTTCCACGCCTCCAGGAAATGTTCTCAGCATGGCGGATCTGGGGCTGTCCTGGCATGAGTTTACCTCACTCAAGAGTCAATTTGGCTGCAGCAGCCTCATTTTCATGCCGGTACTTGGCCTGGTACACAATACGAAGAGGAAACTCGGACGTGGTGCCCGGCGCACGCCCACTTACATTCACTTTGGAGGAGTTGACATTTCTGTGGGAGGTCTGGGTTCGACTCCCAGCGTCCGAATTCTTGACTCGACGTCGGCTTTGTGTACTGGGTTCCTGGCTTGCGTGTGCGTGTCTGTGTCTTTTGCTTCTTCCACTATGATGGTATTCACAGGATGCCAAGGTACTCGACATATCGGCTGGTGTTTCGTTCTGGTCTCTCTGGTTGGACTTCCGCCATCAACACAAGGACGATTCTCCTCATTTTCACTCTAGGTAAACACACACTCAGGAGATTCCCTCCTACTAGGGCGTGCTCGCAACCTATATCCCAACCTCGGACGCGGTGCACGGCGCACGCCCGCTGGGATTACTATGGCCTGATCGAAATTCCACCGTGGGCAATCTGGGTTCGACTCCCAGCGCCCGAGATAACCACTCCCGTGCGTTTTTGCTCGATGCCGTTACGAAACTTGCCTCCAACCTCTTTTTGGCTTCACTGGTGCTATCTGTTTCTTTCTGCTCTTTTTCCCGACAGCTCGTCTTCACAGAACGGCTCGATCAAATGAAGCAGGGTTGATTTTCCGATCAATCCCGGCCTCAGTAGAGGATATAGGACAGCCGACACAGCGACACATCTTTTGAATCCGACACATGTCAGGAGCTGTCAGAAGCAGCGACACAATTGTGAGAATATCCAACACATTCAGAAAGAGCAGCACAATTCTGAGAATATCCAACACATTGATGTGTCATTCAGGAAACCCGACACACGGCCACGGATCTGGCTGAACTCGGTCGTCGTGACTCGTCACTCACTTCCCCCCACCATGTCGGTGCTCATGTATCCCTATGATTGAGCTCGAGAGGCTGTTGGCGCGGCTTCTGTGCATCAGTTTGGATACCTTTAGGGATGAGGCACGTCCCGGACGCTTGCCTCTTTCATCGTATTAGAATTCGGTGCGTACAATGTCTGGTTTGCCATACGTTCAAGTCTAGTTGCCACTCCCGGCAGACAGCGATCCTGCCCCTGATGCAGGACACATCATCGAGGCTATTGCAAATTCCACTGCCTCCTCTTCGCATGCTCCAGCACCTTTCCGCATCCCGCTATCTCCACGTAGGTCTTCACGGAAGCGGGCAGCCTCCACCGTTCACTCGGAGGCGCCTCCCAGCAAAATTATGTCGGCCGAATCATCGGGCGCACCTGTTATTATCCCGGAGTCCGGGAGAAGGTAAGCCGCCTGGATTTCAAGGTCTTTCAAGCACTTGACTTGGATCTAGAACACGGCGAAAACCCAAGGCGTGGGGTGTCGTGCATGACGATCAAATGTATACCAGCTTCGAGTTCCTTGCCCAGTTCCCTGACAAGTACCGCTCCTTGTATGGCAATGCAGAACCTGCCTAGATCTGTGCTCTTTTGCACTATGCCTGATATAATAGTCGACTAATTCTTACATATATAGCCATGCGCTTGCATTTAGTCTATTTCTACGCACATACTTTATTTCTTTAGTTAAATCTAATCCACTGGTGACACCCGAATGAGCAGAGCTTAGTTCCTTACCCCGTTGGTCCCGACTGCCTTCGTTGCAGTTGCTAGCATGGGCTGTTGAGAAATGAGTGCAAGATATGCAGATGGAGGTAACGACTGTGGGGAAGAAGTGTGGTAGGCACGGCCCAAAAGGCAACTCTCTCAGGCCTTCATACAAATGATTTGGCTTGGCAACGTGGTTCACTCATCTCGTGGTAGGCGCCAGAATGTGTATGCTTACTGCCAGTTCTCAGGAGCACATGCAGTATACCATAGGTCCATATGTCCCCAGCGCCGTACAGTGTGTCGGGTTTGTTCGGAGTCCAGTGTGTCGGAAGTTCTGTAGGACTTCATTATACACGGAACTGTGTCGGGTGGCATGAAATATTGAATGGTGTGTCGCTTCTTCTGACGTGTGTCGGATTCGAAAGATGTGTCGCTGTGTCGGGTTTCAGGGAGCCTCGCCTCAGTAGCCTCTTTTCCACGACAATACCTAGCCAGGTACACCAGCTGAAGGGGAACCTCGGATGTGGTGCGCGGTGCACGCCCACTTGCAATGATCTTTGGCATACATAGAGGTATAAGATTTGTGTGGGAGGTCTGGGTTCGACTCCCAGCTTTGGAAGTTGAGTTTTTTTTTCTTTGGCTCAGTGCTGTTGAAGTGGCCAAGCATTTTCGTTCAGTTGAATTAGTTCTCGTGCATGCATAGTTCTCTATGTTCTTGCCTCCAGTTGGACTTAATTAACTCGTGTCTTTCGCAGCATCTCAATCGGCTGCTGAAATGGTTGATTTTCAATTTGCGTCGCCCAATTTTGGCCTCAGTAGCGTCGGGTTTACACCAGTACTTGGCCAGGTACACAATATGAAGAGGAACCTCGGATGTGGTGCGCGGCGCACACCCACTTGCATTATATTGTGTACCTTGAGCATTTCTGTGGGAGATCTGGGCTCGACTCCCAGCGTCCGAAATGGACGCCCATTGGGATTTTTTAGGCCACATTTTTCTCGGCCCCTTGTGCGTCGATCCATCCCTCCTGAAAAACTCCCAACCATGGCCTCAGGACATCCCACTCGAGCAGCATGGTTCGATTTCACTGGCATTTGATGTTCCTCGCCGCGGTCGATTGACCGCTTTCTATATGGCCACAGCTTCAGGAGTAACATCGGCGAGGTCCACGGCGCACCCCCGGCGTTCAGCTATCAAACATGAGTGCGGGGACCGTAGGTTCGATTCCTAACGTCCGAGACATCTAGGCTTCGTTCATTTTTTAGTCGACCATAGTGTTTCTTCCCATTTTGTTCCGCTCCGGATTCCGTACTGGAATTCTTACAGTTGTGTTCAAGTTTGGTATCGGTTCGAATCAAATTCAGCTCTTTCAAGTTTCTCTGACCTCTCGTTTGCAGCACTTAACCGGATATCCAACCATAGGACGGAGATACTCCACTCGCATTTAGTATTCGAGCTCGTCCTGTTTCCACTCGGTTTTTGTTGTGATCGCGTTCGCGGCATTGGCGGCACACGCAATCGGATAAGTCGGAGTTGAAAATGGTGATGTGAGTGTAACCAGAGTCACGCTGTCACACTCTACTTTTCCTTCCACCTTTCATCGATGGCCAACCTTGCCAAGCTCGAACAGCACCTTGCCACCCGCTCCTACGTCGAGGGGTAAGTACATCCTCCTCCCCCCATCATCTTCATGATGACTCTGCTATGGTCCGTGTTTCCAAGAAGCGACTAGACACCGCTGCCAAAAATGCCGATTTTTTCATTACCTAGCCCTCTGATTCCCCTTTCCCTCTCATCATCTCGCCTCCCACCTCTGGATGGTCTCTGATATGCATTTCTCCCAGATACACCCCCTCCCAGGCCGACGTAGTCGTCTTCAAGGCGATCTCGTCCGCGCCGAGCGCGGCGTCGAACCCCCACGTCGCGCGGTGGTACACCCATATCAAGTCGTACACCGCCGAGTTCGCGTCGTTCTCCGGCTCCAGCACCGCCGGGGAGTCGTTCCTCGGCGGCGCCTCGTCCGCCCCCGCAGCCGCTGCGGCGGACGACGACGACGAGGTCGATCTCTTCGGGAGCGATGACGACGACGACGCCGAGGCTGAGAAGCTCAAGGCAGAGCGTGTTGCGGAGTACACCAAGAAAAAGGCCGGCAAGCCCAAGACTGTTGCCAAGGTGCGTCCAGCCAATTGCTTACCGCCCCAGTCTCACTGACCTGTCATCGATCTAGTCGATCGTCACGCTGGACGTCAAGCCCTGGGACGACGAGACGGACATGGACAAGCTGCTCGAGTCGGTCAAGTCGATCGAGCAGGAGGGGCTTGTCTGGGGCGGGCACCAGTTCCTCCCTATCGGCTACGGTATCAAGAAACTCCAGGTGAGCTCGCGTTCTTTCTTTCCCCTTGGTACATATCTTTCAATCGTGCATGCTAACCCGCTACTTTACTCTAGATCAACATCGTCATCGGTACGCCGCTTCCCCTTTTCATTCATTTTTTATACATTCTAACATCGAGCCTTTTCGCAACAGAGGACGAGCTGGTCTCGCTCGACGAGCTCCAGGAGAAGATCGCCGAGTTCGAGGACTACGTCCAGAGCACGGACGTTGCCGCCATGCAGAGTACGTCGGCCTCTCACTTTTCAATTAGCGCAATGCAATTCTCATCACTTGTGCGCTTGGACAGAACTCTGATCCGCGGAAGCTTGAGTGTAGATAATGTGCAAATCGGTGTGCTATCGTGTATTCAAAATTGTTGTGTTGTGAAATGTTACGATTGTTTGTGTACTTGGTTCAACTTCGTCCTTTCTCCACCTTCACGCTATCATTATACATACAACGACTACAGATTCCGATACACGACCAACTGTAGGCGTGCTTCCTGCCGTCCGAGATACACGCGGTCAGACGATACTTATAGATTCTTTCCCCTCGGGTTGCTGATGCGCAATTGGGCAGACTATTTATGAGTCCCAGGTCTTATGTTCACGTTCTGGGACGCGGAGACAAGAAGGACTCCGAGAGTGAGGAGGCAACAGCGCTAGCGTCTTCAATTCAACGTGAAGAGATTGCGATTGTTTGAACCCGTACGGGCAGGCGGTTTCAAATTTATCATCAGTGCTACATAGTACTGGTACTCTGCAGCTGGGGTCCTCGTCTCCATAAACCCCGATCCAGCTCCCTTTGCGACGGACACCGCTTCCCATCCGCAAAACCGAGCTACCCCATTAGATTACAATAATAAAGGATATGAGAACGTATAAAACAGAGCGCAAAAGATTCAAACCACATTATTCAAACTCTCGATCTCTCCAGATTCTCGTGGATGATTCGGATCCGTTCCGCCACAAACAGCTGCTCTTCCTTGTTCTCCGCCCACGCCGGCCTCCTCGTTGGCCTGCACGTTTTTCGTCGTCCTGGCGAATGTACTGAAGAACCGTAGTTCTGTTTGCTGCATCAGATAACTCGAAAGCGATAGTGGAGTTGCAGGTGAAATTGAGCGGCGGCCAAAGCGGCGGACTCGGCGGTCGAGTGAGGAGGGCAAGTCTGAGCTCGAGGTGGATCATCGACGGGGAAGCGGTCATTATTAGGTGCTTGGTACAGTGATATGATATGATACTCATCCAGCAACATCTGAATCGGCACCCCAAACATTGCATTCAATTTGTGGTGGGACAGAAGTTGATCATATGGCAGGTTCGTGTCGTTTACATACCAACCAGTATCGGGCTGCCTTCCTGCATAGTACACCCCCGCCAAGTCTCGGGATAGTGTCCGTGAAGTAAGTTACTTGGCATTGAAAGCGGTAGTAGAGTTGAAGCTGCCAAAGCTGCCACTCGACGATTCTCCTGCGGCTCCCTCTGATTCTTCTTCGCTCCACTTCGTCCGTTCGTACCTCCCTGCCTTCAGCGGGAGTGCATCAGAAATTTTAGTCGACACGCGCGTGTTGCACGTCTTCACTGTCTTTCGGCGACTGGCCCGTGTTTTGGTGCTAAAGTGGTGACGAGAATTCTCCTTGACTTTTATTTACACTTCGTTTTCTCCAGCTGCGCCTTTCGCTGGCGCGCCTCTTATTCTCCCCTTTCTTCGTCGTCTGTTCCGATGGTGGCGTTAGGACTCAAAGCATCTTTGGTCGGCAGCGGCGATACATAGTTATATCGTGCAACTCGTCCACCTCTTGCCGCTTGACTAGCTTCTCCCTTGGCGGGAGTGGGGATAGCATTGTGTTGCTTTGCTTCCATTTTTCGTTTACTTCGTTCTCTTTGTTCACCTTATCACGATACTGTGCTAGGGTTTATTTGATGTCATTGCCTTTAAACCACTTAAACCTGGGCATCCGCGGATTAGAAAGGAGGGGAGCCCACATCTTCTGCATTCAGCTAGCGAGATTTTTGGTCCCAAAACCCATTCAGTTCCGTTGCAACTATTGCGATGGTCGACCTGGGCAGGGAATGTTCCATGATAAATGTTTGTTTGGGACGTACATTGTCATTTGGACGATGACCAGAAGACAATCTGAATCGCATACGGTGTACCTAACTGTACCTAACTTGCCGGCGCCGAATGATGGCGGCGACAAGGCGCCACGCCCTAGAGTCCAGAACCAAACTTATATCGGGCTATCGTTACGTGAACTGTGGCACGCCTTCCCAAGTGCTTCTTTATTACCACCATGTCCAGAGGGATCGATCGACCATCTTCCGACATCGCCCCCTTCCGACTGAACGCCTCCAACACCATGGTCCGCTGCCACATCCATTTATTTCGTCCGATTAACCTCTCCAACCCAGCGACTGGACGCACCGAAAGCCAAGTCGACTCCCAATGCCAGCAGCCACATTTTTCAGCTGGCGGAGCAAGCCTCCATCCGCAAAGAGGTGACGAAGTTCCAGGACAGGTCGGGGCCGAAACAGCAGATTGAAGGAATAGTGAGCTGCCATATTACATGAGTGCGCTGCCAGCTGGACTCATTGAAGGTCGAGTCGACTCCCAATGCTAGTGGCGCCATTTTCCAGCTGGCGCAGGTGGCAGCTTTGCGCAAAGAGGGACCACATCTTCAAGGACAGAGGATCCGCGGAATGGTGAGCGGCAAGCCGAACGCAGCAAAGGTTACCAAGTCGGTTGCCGATCTGAACGTTCAGCTGGCGTCGCAGGCCACTGGACGCAAAAAGAAAACAAAGATTCCACGCGAAGCGGTGAGTTGTCGTACGCTGTCTGCAGCCTGTGATACTGAACACGGTGTCGAAGCGTACAAGCTCGGAGTTCGCGGACACGCCCTCGCGAGGTATTTCTTTCTTCACTACGACATCATTGGTACTCATCATCAATAGCGAATGGAAGTTAGTGTTCGTCTCCGGGGCGTTTTCATCTGGTCTCACAGTATACTGCCTTTCAGATATCAACGGTGGTGCGGTCAGGCCCGGGCCACAAACTCACTTTCAACAATTCTTTGCCCGTTACCCACTGTTTCAATATGATCCTTCCGCGCCGGTATCGGCGCAGTTCCAGGCCATGTGTCGTAAATATGGCTTCCCACGGCCTGGCAGAAAGGACAGCTGGGAAGCAAAATCCGAGCTGGAGCTGGAGGCGGACGCCGCACGAGCAGGATTTCACCTCGCTATGGTCCGGACATTCAACGACCTATTTGGGACGGACGTCAACGACCTCAAAAACTGGCAGTCGTTCTGCACAGTGCTTGAGATTTCTCCCGTGCCGACGAAACTTCGGGACTGTCGGGCGGTGTGTCGTTTTCATTATATCTACATCGGATAGGGCGCTTACTGTGGTCTAGGCGGTTCGAGATGTACACGTCAACCTAGTTGACCTCGTTGATTGGGGAATTGCGAAGGCAGAGATCCACAAATTCGAAACCCTGGACGAGTTATCGGAATACACGAGAAATACCGGCAAGTTCTTCCCGCAGTCAGAGGCGGAAGCCGGAGGCATGCTTCGCTTTTTGCTCAGGCGGATTTTGTGAACAACGGCTGAAGAAAAATTGAGACGGTGATGCTGGTGGCGTCCAGCTGAGATCAAGGCTACTTGTACTTGTAACGTAAGGACTATGGTCAATGTCCATGATTTTTTGTGTTGTGGAATAATCCGAGTTCCTATCCTTGGCATGCCGAACAAGATGCTGAACCTCGGAGGATGTGTTGACTCTCATTGAGCTTACGAGATGGAGAGCAGAAGAAGTGCGAGGGAAGTAAGAGCCCTGCGAAGAGAAGTGACGTGGAGTCATGTTGTATTGCCTCTCGGTTTATCACCGGATTCCAGTCTCTGAACGAGAAGTTCTCGCACCAAGGCGCAATCCTGTGCGGACAGATTCAGGAAGTGAGTAGACTAATTTCGTTCATATTCAAGTTCAATTGTGTTGCAGGCCCTGGCTTCCAATAGACGGTCTGCAAGCCTGGGTGGGTCAATTTGGTAAAGGTATAGCAGTCCATGTCAGGATACCGAACTCCTCAGGTTAGAAAGAGTCACGAGAACCGCCTGATCACATAACGAGAGGCGTGCAGCACGTAAAATTGCTTGAGAGACATGAGCCCATCCATAGTAGAAGCGAGCAGAAAAAAGAACAGGGGAGTATTGGTACACATACCGCATTTCCTTTCCAGATCGACAGATATCTCCGCCACCTCGCTCATCATCGCCCTCCTTCCGCAACCACTGGCAAGTCTGGTGATATTTCCTCGTCAAGTTCAATCAGCACCTCAGCTGGCGAGGTCGACGTTTGCGTCGCGACCTCGGGGAGTGCATCGTCTGTCCGCGACCTGGACCTCCCGGTTCTCGATCGTTGCTTCACTAACTCAACAACAAGCAGCACGAGAAACAGCGCCAGGAACACGATGCAGAGGATCACGAGCCCGCGGAGAAGGAACACGGCCAGGACCGTGAGGTTCTCGCGCAGCGGACGCTCCAGAACGACGACCTCCGCGCGGCTGAAGAAAAATGCGCATGAGAAGAAGGTCGAGACCTTCGGGCCTGTCCGGTCCATGAATTTGGACTCGGCGGTGCTTGCAGACCGGGTGGGAGGAGAGGACGAGGGGGTGCCGTTCTCAAGGGCGATGGGCCCTCGACCTGCATTGCGGCGTGCGCGATACAGGCCAGCGAGGTACACGCGAGCGTCGTTCAGGACGGAGAAGAGTGCGTAGAGCGCGACGAAGAAAGTGGCGGTGGTGAATCCGCGCCAGCTTTTGTCGACGATCCAGCGGGCGGCGACTGCGACGGGGGCCGCCTGCGGGTAGTAGCTCTCGATGAGGATGGGGGTGAGACCTGGAGTATTCCAGCCCAAAAACAGCCCTCGTTGCAGACCCACCTACGTTGCTATTTCAATCGAGAACCTTATGCCCAAGTACCATACCCAATGGTCGACTCTCGATTCCCCACCTCCCAAAAAATCTCGTCCCAACTCCCCCTCCTTTTTTCTAATTACCTGATCCGAGAAACTGGGCCCAGGTTCTCGAATCAGATAGTTAGGTCGCCTACCACGCCTGGTTGTTCGAGACGCTCATCGCGCAACAAGACGCCGGCAAGGATCTTGATCTTGATAAGACCATCGGTGTGCTTCGAGACGCAAGTGTCAGATGGATCTGGCAGGGCTTTTGTGCAATTGAAAGTAAGGAATTAATCTTAAAGGTGAGCACTTAATCGGAACGAAATGCGATGCTCATGCACAGTCGTAGGCATGGTCTAAGTGCGAGATCCGCGGCGGACTCAACCTGTCCTATGAGTGCATGACGTCTTTCGATACAAATGAACGCCTCACCGGTCTACGCAGCGAGAACCCAACCCTCTGGAACGACTTGTTGACCAAATCGACCCGCGATTACTGCCCTGGAGATGGTGGAGGACACAAAGCAGCGCGACGACGACGAGAAGATGGGAGTTGATGACTCGGAAATCCCGATACGCGAGGTCGTCGAGCACGTCGTGGCCAAGAAAACCAGTCATTCTGGTCGATTCCCTGATCTCCCGTGTGCCGTATGTCGTGAAACTCACGCATCCGTCACAGCTATTCCATTAGATTCCAGTAATAAGTATAGGGGAACGTGTAAAAAAGAGCGCAAAATATTCAAACCACACTATTCAAACTCTCAATCTCCTCCAGATTCTCGTGGATGATTCGGATGCGTTCCGCGACAAACTGCTCCTTGTTCTCCGCCCACGCCCGCCTCCTCGGCCTCGGCCTGCTCCGCACTGTCTTCCCGGCCCGCATGTAGGTCCACACGTTGCTGATTAGCAACACGATGATCACGCTGTACAGGATCGACCGCGAGGGTGGGCCGCGGCGGATGAGCTGCAGCACGCCCTTGACACTCTGTTTCGCTATTTGCGCAGCGCCGCCGAGGAGGTCCGACGCCCATCGCGTTCCGCGCTGGCCCCGCTCATCCTCAGCGTGCTTGGCGGTGAGCGATCCACCGATGACGCCAGCGGATGCAGGATCGGCGTCGGGGGTTGGGTCCGGCAGGACAACCTCTACGCCTGCGGGCACGAACTCGGTCTGATGCGCCGATATGTACTCCCGCATCGCCTTCTCCAGATCGGCGTGATATCCCTTTTGACCCTCGATCGCGGATTTATCGATTATGCCTGGTATTTTGGGTGAGATGATGCCACGAAAGCACGGGTGGCTGGCCGACCTTTGAACGCACTCCAACCCGTCCAATCAACCTGCGTCGAAACAACGATTTTGGTGGCCGATGAGGAGGCCCACATTATGCACGTCTTGGTCTTCACGGAGAACGCACCACCGCTGGGCACGTCGGGTGTTCGGGTGGTCGTGAGCGTCGACGCGTAGTCGTCGAAGTCGAGATGGAGCGTCTCGTCCCTGCTCAGGCATTTGGTCTGCTTCGGCCCGATACTCGCGTAGAGTGGTTTAATATACGATACATTGCGCGCGAGGAGCGCTGACCCCGGCGTCGTCGGAGCCCACTCAGAGACTTGCAGATCTGGGATGCAAAAAGAGTCAGCGGAGGGCCGTCATGCAAAATTGAAGTGAAACCAGTACCAAGCAACTTCTGGTTGACGGTCAAGAAATCCGTCATGAAGCCGCTCGCAAACATCAAATTGTAAATCCGGTCGGGAGTGCCCGGGACGACCGTGTCCAGTGCGATCTTGCTGAAATGAGAGCCCTCCTTTCCGCACGTACAGGTCGTCGCCTTGTGAGCAGGCATCCCAGGGGCATCTGGAGCGACAGTGTCCGCTGCGATATTCACACCGTTTTTCGCCCGCGAGCCGGAAGCCACGATGTCAGCGCCGCCGGGGCGCGCGACCCGCCAGACGTTGTGTATGACGTCGAAGGTCGTGTCGCGGGCCAGGAAAGACGCAAAAGTATAATCCGCGCGGGGAGTTTTGATGCGAATTGCGTTGGGAATGACAAAGGCGGTCATCCTCTTCTCCAGAGTTGTGATTTCGGAAAAGTCTATCGATAGCTGCGGCGTGCGTTCAACAGTGAGTAGTCATGATAGAGAGCTACTCACATTAGTAATCCAAGTAAAAATGTTGGCGTGGAAGCAAAGGTGATTTTCTGAAACATATATTCGGCCGTGGATCAATATTTCCTTTTGCATGGCGCAACTATAATCTTTAGAGATATCAAGCCATGAATTCGACGAGAAAGAGAGGTATGCGCACCGTCAATGAGATAGTCTTCCTCAGGAATGTCGGGGAACAACACGTGGAACTCTGCATTCCTTTTGTTACTCGCAACGGCGAACCCAGTCACAGGAAGTTCGTCCTCGCCCCGATCGTCCAAACCAATCCCACTATCGTCGCCAGATTCATTACCGCTTCCATCCGCGGAGCTGTCTTCCAGTCCGGAATAATATCCGCCCTGCTCATCAGAAAAACGTCCCTCGCCCACGTTAGCTGGTGTCGTCGCGCGCTGCCTCCTATGTTCCGTCTTTGCACGCGACGATCTTCTGCTGCCGTTCGGATTCGTCGTCAATGAGCTCTGGCTTCGAGACATCACTAGCGACGGCGCGCTCCTATTCATCATCTGCGACGTCAAGTTTGACTGCCGCGGCGCTGTCATCGGGGAATTTGCCATCGCGAGGCCAGACGCGACGATCGCGCTCGCCAAACCAGTGGGTTTCTTCGGAGTACTGCGACGCCAAGGCCGCGGAGACCTCAATTGTGCCTGCGAAGTGCTGGAGAACACATCCGTGTCGTGTGTCTCCGTCGGATGGCTGACTTGCGGGAATTCCTTCCGCACTTCCGTCGGCGCTTGGGTTTGGGGGGGCCGTTCCTCTGAGCGAGGGCGAGGTGCAGAAGCAGGGAGAGTAGCAGTGCGCGAGTAGTTCGGCATTGGGGGCACGGGCGGCGCGAAGATGCGGTGGTCCTGGGGCTGCTGTCGGAGCAACTTGTTGGATGTCTGGTGACGGAGATTCTCTAGGGTAGAGGACCGTGAGGACCGTTCCGAATCACTGCCTGCGGGAGCCACAGGTATCTGTCTGCCGGGTACTGGTGGCCGATGAGGCGAAGGAGCTCTTTTGCTGAAGCCCTGAGGGCTTGAATCGGCGGGCAAGCCGTCGATCTTCTGGTCATTGCCTTGAGGCGTGCGTGGATACAGCCCCTCGCTCGGGGACGGCTGAATCACAGCAATACTCGGGCTATACATGGCGGTTTGTCGTGGCGGAGGATGAGCTTTTGAGGGTACCGTGATCGTCACCACTCGGTTATCTTATCGCTCGGAACGATCCGGCGGAGTTTGAATAAATGATAAGAAACATTAACGTTCATGTTTGTCTTGCGAGACGGGTTCAGTTCGTGTTCAGGATGACCTTCCCGTGTGAGGTTTAAATAAGGCAGAGTCTATGCTGGTGACTCGCTGAGATTGCCAAGCACAGTCGGCAATTGCCGCCCTTGGGCGGACTCTGACCCAACCTAGTGCAATATGCTGAATGCAAGATTTATAGATCATTGGTTGACTTTCCATAAGCATTAGAAAATGTTTTTCACATTTTACGAGCTCAAACCGCGCTGAATCACCGCACTGACATGACAGCTGTCGGGACCCCATCGGGCTCAGATCTCAGTTGGAATATTTGGACCCTCTTGTAGAATTGAATTAATTATAATCTAGAGGAGGGGTCCCTACCCCCTCTTCAGAATAATCACGCCTCGAATTCATGCTCTTAAACGGCTGGCTGCCTCTTCGGGCGAGAATTCACAGCCATACGTCACCGGACTAGGCCGGACCGGGTCTGTCCACACCACCTCCCTTGCGCATCCGTCTCTCGATTCCACCCCGTCTCCTTGCTGCCCATAGCGGCGACGTTGGGTGCCTTGCAAATGGCACACTCCCGGTGGAAACGACCACCCACCTGGTCATTTTACTCCCCATTCATTCACCACTTCCCTTGCGCATCCGGCTCTCGATTCCCTGCTGTCGGCGATGTCGTGTAGGATCTGACTTGGACTCGGAGTTTTGAGACGCGTTGTTTACATCTCACGTGCTGACCATAAACTCTAGCAAAATAAAATGTTTTATAGCTTGTGGGAACCCTCGGGCATTAAATTTAATCGGAATAGGTGGTGTGCCGGCACGGTTGGCACCCCTCCAACAAGCTCTAATATATGATATGGCTTGTGGAAAGTCACCCATTTGGAGACTTAAAACCGGGTTTTACACCTTATCACATGTCCATTAAAAATGCTACAGGGCTTGGCTGGGTCGGTGATTCACTCAAAACCGTTTGTAAATTGTTTTCATAGATCCGTAAACTAAATGAAATAAAAACGGTAGTTAACGTTTACAAAGGTTTGCAAACTTGGACGCGTTTAACGGCCCAAACCTCCGCACATCTCGGGTCAGCCTCCAGCATGCAGTCGTTTACCCGACAAGCAGTCGAGTCAATCTCCGGCACCATATTCATTATCTTCTCAATGGCGCGAAAATTAAAGGTTGAAAAATCGGTCTGGCATTGTCAGGGCCGGAATTCAAGCCAGGCTCCTCGCAGTTTGATGAGGAACCAGCCAACAGTATATCTAGTAAATATCCGCCATGACGGGGAACAGCAAATATTTATTTCGCCGAAATACAGAAGTCAGAAGTCAGAAGGATATTGGATGGTATGTGTCGTGATAACAACGGAAACCCATGGTCAGGACGAAAGTTTGGAGGTCGGAGATACCCAATAAGTATTGGATATGGGCAAGGAACGGTGAGTAGAAGAACGTCCAAACACATTGTAGAGACTTTTGACGTTGGAATTTTCAAAAAAGAAATGACGGTCACTGCGATACTGTCCAAGAGATGAGTGGTAATAGAGAAAGAGACAGGTGATCACACAATGTAGAGGGGCCAAGAGGTGAGCATTTCGAAGCAGGAAGTTACGAACGATACATTCCGACTCAGACTTGTGACCACTCTCTGCATCCGAATCCGAATTGTTCTCAATCTCGGAATCTTCATCGTCATTCGTCTGGGCGTTAAACTACCGAGGTACGAGGTTTAAGGTTATAGTGTCTGTTTATAAGAGACTAGCGTTAAACGGGTTGGTGAAAGAAACATTGGGAATCGAAGGAAAGGTAGTCTCTTATAAACAGACGCTATAACTTATAACCTCGTACCTCGGTTGTTATAGTCTGTCAGTGACCTCGATCGAACAATCGCTAGTGCCGTTATTATATAATGATCGGAGTTTGAATATATTCCCACATTCATTACGGGCGATGGCCACGCGTCTTCTCGTGTTTGTACCTTCGCTGACACCTCCAAACCTCCAATCCGACGCGTCTAAACCCTTTTACTATCCCCCTGAGCACTCTGATGGATGGAAATCATCCACCACCACCGCCAGTGAAGAAGGTTCGCGCATACCAACGGCTGCCAAATCTCACAATCCCTACCCTCGAGTCCATCCGTGCCAAAGGCACTTCTTCCGCATCCAACAGCCCTATCGCTCCATCTCCTTCGTCTGCATCGACTCAGATCTCCTTGCGAGCCCCCAAACGAACATGCTGGGAGAAAATGGATCATGCCCTCACCACTTACGGCTTCGACAGCCTGGGCGAGTTTCTCTCGGTGCTATTCCATCCCCGTAAACGTGGAGAGAAGGATCTTCGAACTAGAAGTCATAGGCACACCGTTGCTGCTTTCTTGAAAGGGCGATCCAAGATTACTATGGCTGATATCATCCCTCTCATTTTCAATCACCCTCGCAGCCGTCCCAAGAAGAGAGATACCGATCAGCATTCCGCCTCTTTTTCCCCATCCAAACCTCTCTCCGAGATTCGCTACGCCCGTCCCTGCCTATCTGCCTGGGCAACACGGCTAGTGGGTGATCGCATCTATTATCAAGTCGGCAAACTCGCACGCAAAAGTCATACCGCACTGTGGTCGCACTCCCCCCTGACTTTCAGGCAAGTCTTTCATGATGATTTGAAATTGAATCCATGGCCTTTTGTGTGAGTTTTCAGGGAGGCATTGTGATTTTCACTGTGTTGAAAGTACCTGGATATCCCCCCTTGAAATGGCTCTTTCACTACCTTTATTCACTATGTTCTCAGTGATTTTCAACATCAAACTAGGGAGTTTGAGCCCTCAGTGGGCGGCAGTTCACAGCATTTTTACAGAATGATAAGGCAAAAAAGTACACTGAACACTTTCTCAAAGCAACCTCAAGGGTACTAATATCAAGCTACTAACTACTAATTAACTATTGACTGTAAGTGATTATCTTATATACCTGGCTAGGAAGGGTAGATGTAGGTTGAATTGAAGGTATTGAGCAGTCACAAGATTATGGACTACTAAATGATTGATGTTCACGTATTTACAAGTTGAAAATCAAAGTTACCTGAAGTTTTCATGGTAGAAGGTCGCCACTTGAGTTATGTACCTTGTGCAGGCCACCGGGTCCCCCTCATTTTTCCAAATCTTAGCTCTTTGAGCCCATTATTTTGAATTTTTCAGACATTTCGGACATGCTAGGCTCAAGATTGACCAATTCTGAAGAAGCTCGGTTCGGTTGCACTTGCTATATCTAGGCCATGAAATTCATGCACTTCTGTGGTGAAAAACTCATTCTAAGTGATTGTGAAATTCATGCACTTGAAAATGTGCTTTCCGAGGGTACGTGAAATTGTAAATACCTGAAAAATAAATCACTATGAAAGGCAGTGAATGGTGAAATCCAGGCCACTGTGCCCTGAAAGTCAGGGGGTTCTGTGACCACAGTGCCGATACTCGCAGTCGTCGTCATCTTAGAGCAACCACCAATAAGCGCACCAATAGCAAGGATGTTATTGAATGGGAGGATGTCGCATTTTCGGTCGAAGAACTCGCAGCTCTTTACCGACAAGAGGACGAGTTTCTGTGGTATCTCACGGAATGCTTTGCGGCCTCGCGCAAGGGTGGTAAAGTGATTGTCAAGAAAATACGGCCCCATCCTATTGTTTGTGATCCATTTACCACAACCTTTTTTCTTTTTGACATTTTTCTTTCAGATCCAAGTCGGCGCTATTAGTTCCTTCATTACGAGTCGCAACCGATACGCTAGCGGCGACCTCGGACTGCCGCTTGGATTGTGGCTTTTCGCTTGTCAAGCCCACGTTGATGTGAAGCGAGTACTTTGCCGATTTGGCTACAGCGTTAGCGAGAGCACGGCTCGCAATGCGCTGAACTCGTTGACCGGTGCAGATCTCAGCGCGTTGCAAGAACAGGTACAGGACGCTACGGCACGGGGTGAGGTGGATTTCGGCAAGATTTCGGATAATGTGCAGAGGTACGAGCGTGTTTTCGAGCACGGGCTGGGGAAGGAGAATGTTCTGAAGCATGGAACGGCATGCACTGCGTTTGGCCTCGAGAATTGCAAGCCCGGCGCATTCCATGCCGCCGATCATATCGCTCGTGTCATTAATCAAGAACGGCAGAGCATGACGGTTGAAACTATCTACAGCAGCATAGATTGGGGACACATGGACAACATCACAGATCTTCATTTCGTTCGAGTTATCGCCAATTTCTCCCCTCATCTTAATCATCTTTCTTCCCAAGTTTCGGCTCGATTCCGTACCACCCTTGCAAAGCATCGGCTCGAGCCACGAAAGACGCGTCTCCAGCCTCTTGGTACAAACGCCGAGCAGCAGATGGAAAACAAGGGGTATCAGGCTGGCTTTCGGGACTTCGACAAACAAATGGGAATCGAGCCGGAAAAATCCGACAACCTGTTGTCGTGGAATCGCGGTGATGGCGGAACACATGGAACCTTGACGCGCTTGAAGCATATCCAGGTCACCACGAAAAACATCTACGCATCCTATCGCAATGCCATCAGCACACCCGAAACATGGCATACTAAATCCACCCAGCTGAATTCGGCGGCAACAAATCATTACGGACCTGCTGCTTCCCCCGATCCATCTTCCCTCTCCCGCAGCTCCAATGCCGCGAACATGAAGCGACCCACTGATCTGAAAAAATGTGATTTCTATCCAACGAGCCGCAGTATGACGATGATTTGGGAAGCACGGGTTTTGGACTGCTGGCGGTAAGTAATTATCTTCACGGAATAGCACCATAAATCTAACTCTTAAAATAAAAGCCTTGTTTTAGGATGTGATACGGATATCTTGGCACATTTTGACGAGCTTGCTGCCCATGATTGCTTGCCAACGCTCGAGGATCTCTTGGAGCAGGCGAGCATCATTCGGGAGCGATATGCATGCCAGACAGCGTACGAACAGTCCCTA
The DNA here is from genome assembly GCA_029378375.1 of Mycena olivaceomarginata. Lineage (NCBI taxonomy): Eukaryota > Fungi > Basidiomycota > Agaricomycetes > Agaricales > Mycenaceae > Mycena > Mycena olivaceomarginata. The sequence continues at coordinate 88,872 of JARKIC010000400.1, forward strand.
GATAAACTGGAGCAGGACGGTGCCTCATCGCGCACCAAATTCCCTGAAGGTTCCAAGCAGACCCTAGCGACTTCACCCAACGCTTCTGCTGCCGAGTCGGATGCAGACACAGATATGCCCGGCCTCGATGATATTCCGGACGACAACGAGCCCGCTCCGCTTGGCGAGGACCTCGAGCCTTCTATCGGTATTTCCACCACGCCCGAGCCGGCCGAGCCTACAGGAAAATCTCAGGAAGAAGAAGGTCCTAAAACTCACAAGGAACCGCCGGGATTTGACGGTGATCGTGTGCTCAGCAACGCGATACTCTTCCTGATGGAATTCGGCTGGTGGATTGAGCTGAATTACGCCATTCCAGAGGGCGACGTTGGACGAGTTTTCGAGATTTTAAAGGTGAAGATTCATTTTTAACGTTGTGAATAAACTAACCTGGTCGCAAAGATATTCATCTTCACGTTCGCAGGTTCATCAAATCAGAATTATCTGCGGTATATGCTTGACTTGTACGCCCTGCTCGAGTTTGAGTGCTCCCCCGAGTTGAAGGAGGCGCTTCTGAACAATTGGCTCATCAATCTTACTGGAGAGCTCGGGAAATTCATTGAGGGCGACCTCATGCAAGTACGACATTCAATGTTGTATCATCAATTTATGAGACTAACCTTATTATGTAGGAATGGAACAATCGATGGCTCAGCGATTTTTCTGGACAGCGTGGAGGTGATTACGACGATAAATTTTATCGCGAGACAATTGCTCCCAACGTCCTTCATTTCTTGAAGATCAAAGAAAATATGGAGTCCGCATTTGAACTCAAGCGCCGCAGCAAATCCCACACCTCGCCCCATCTTCGTAACGAGACGAAGGTTTTATTGCAGTTGTACAAGGATGAGGAACTGCATAGCTTCCGCTCTGGTCGTAGCATGGGGCACGCTGCAGTGAACCAGTTCGATCGAGGCTATCAGCGATTGGAGAACGGGAAGTTGACGGAGTACCTCGAACATAGCGCCGAATACGCCAAACTTCTTCACGAAATGGAGATACTGCGCGGCAACATTCCCTCTCGTGATGCTCCGAGTAAATCCGACTCCCCTACTCCGTCCTCTGACTCCAGTGACGATGCTGGCGCACATTCAAATACAGTCCCCCCTCCAACTCCCGAGTCCGACCGTGGAAACGACTCCCCGACTCCTTCTTCGGTTCGGTCTGCGCGTAGCTCTGCATCTGCAGCGTCCCTTGCCGCTGCAGATTGTGTGGAGGAATGGGACACTGTCGATCATAGCGACGAGCTGCTTTTCAGTGGGTCTGATTTGACTGTCATCATAGACCCCGAGACTGGTGTATTGAATGATGACTGGTATGAACCAGAAGAGTTCGAAGATCTGGTGGAAAGGTTGTGTGGGCCGGAGGTAGAGCAGGGTAGCGACTCAGAGGACGAGGAGCCGGAGAGCGAGGATCCAGAGACAGAAAGTGAAGGTGAAGACGCAGATGATTAATGTGCATTACAGCTTATTATAGCGAATACAATTTTTACACGACATGTATGGTAACAAACTGAATTATGTGAATCATTTAAAAGCAAACTTTACTCTACCAGTGCTCCTCGCCGGCGCGACGTTCTATATGCAGGCCGATACGACTGACTAACCTCCGATGCCTTCTGTAGCGGCTGCCTAGGGGCCTTTTTTGCCGGTGGATGCGCGCGCGTTTGTCGTTTGTCATTCGTTACCTCCTCCAAAACTCGTCTGGTACGCTTGGGTGGTGGTGGAATCGGAGAGGAACGCGGGTGATCGACCTCTTCATCAGAACTCGATTCTACAGAACTCTCTTCCCCATCTACCTCGTTCTCCGATTCCGAATCGTAAACCGCCTTCTTCTTCTGGCGGGTCGCGCGCTGTTTCGCATTTCGCTCAAGACGGGCTGTTTCACGGTGCGAAGAGATTTTCGCCTGGATACCACGAACTATAGCATAGAGTCGGACGCGGTATCCCATCGCAAAGACCCACGAGGTGACAAGAGCTTCCAGCTTTTCCAGCGAGCTGACCGTGAGAAGTACGTCGAGGATTGAACGAATGATAGAAGTGGGAAAGAAGGAAGATTTTGGTCGGTTTCGATTAGCTGGGAGTTTGCGTTCCGCCCTGTGTACGGTGCCGCCGAATTCTAGCAAGGCTGCCTCGGCCTGTTCGCGTTCCTTCTTCGTCAATCTCAGCTTCTTATCCAATGCAGGACGGCGGATCGGTAGCAGCCGGAGGAACAAACAGGGGAAGGTCTATTCCGGGCGGAAGTGGTGGAGCAGAAAATGCGAGTGTGATGTTGCTACGAGCAGCGCAAAGAGAGCAAGGGAAGCGTCTTTCTGCAGAGATGCAGTCGAGGTAGGAGGTCTCGATGGGTGAGTTCTTGTAGATGCGATTGAACGCCGCGATATAGCATATCTTTTCGGTGAGAATTTCGGCTTTTTCCTGTTCGAGAGGCTTAGCGGCTCGCTTCGTTTTCGATTTTGTGGTGGGATGTGTGTCGGATCTCGAATCACCTGCAGAAAAGTCAGCAGGTAGATACCATCAGCGCTGGGTAACAAACTCGCCGGCTATCTGCTTCTCAGCGGCAGCAAGTGCACTCGGCTGGAAAAGTACGACTCCACGAGCAGCCGTCTGTGTATCCCTCCCAACTCTGCCCTTCTCCTGCCAAAGCTGATCCACTGTATCGGGAAAACCAACCGAAATACTGTCCAGCAAAGACTTGACATTCAAACCATTCGCGAACGCGATGGTTGCAATGACAACCTGGCACTCCGCATCCTCATCCAGCAACCGCAAGATCTCCTGGTTCTCCTCGGCGTCTCGAAGCGAATGATACATCTTCAGTCGTCGCAGCCGATGCGGTCCGGGTGGAAGCGATTTCCATAGGTACAGAAATACGCGGAGAACATCGTCGATGGTGCGACAATGGACAACAGCTTTACGGCCGGAGTTCAAGTAATCGAGGAGCTGCGGAAAGATCTTGCCTCCGACGCCGTGCTGAAGAGGCTCCATGATGAACTGCGTATTTGGGCGTTCGTTCGAGCTGCGAAACACGTAGACATCGTCGCCCAGCATTCCCAGACTTGAGAGCACGGATTTGGTTGCAGAGCCGGGCTGAAGCGTCGCTGAGAGGGCAAAGATGGATACGGAAGATGGTAGACATCCGCGGAAGAAGCGGCCGATGTGCTTGAAGAGTTTACGGAAGTCAGCGCCCCATTCGTTGATCAGATGTGCTTCGTCGACAGAGCCATAGACAATATTGGCGCGGTAGGTGTCGGATGCGGTGATTTCGCGCCATGACTTGTCGCGTAGATGTTCTGGGTCGACGCAGATGACATTCCAAGTCTTGCACTCCATGATTTCTTTCACAAGGTTCCGCCCGGTCATCCGCGCTTCAGTGACTGTCTCGTGACAGTATGCAAGCGCCAACACACCGAGTTTCTTCAATTCCAGGACCTGGAGAAGCTTGGAATAAGATCAATAGATGAGAAAGAATCATACAATGTTGGCAGCCAGGCCCTTCGTCGGTGTAATCACAATTCCTTGTGGGAGCGCGCAAATCGGGAGATCCGGATATAGATGGGAATTTCGTGCCATTTCGCGTAGTATGAGAATAGGAACCGAAAAAAGCGCGGACTTTCCACCACCAGTTGCCATACAGCAAAGAACATCCTGTCCATCCAGGATGCGCGCGACGAGGTCGTGCTGAGCAGGATAGAGGCCGTTTTCCCACTGCGGGATGAGTTTCTTGACAATAGTGGTGATGGTACGATGTCCGTGGGTGCTGCGCCAGGAATAACGAGGTGCCATGGGCAGGGGGTTGCGAGTTTGGGAGGCCAGGAAAGTGGAGAGCAGTGGCGACGCGCTTGCGACGCGGTCAGAAGGTCGTGGGAACGAATTGAAAGTCCGACGATTATATAATAACGACACTAGGCATACACGATCGCGCGGTCAACTACAGACTAAAGGAAAGGCGCTAATGTAGAATGACCTCCTGTGGTATGGGCGCTCGATGTGCAATTCCTGGAGGCTGCAGCCAGACCTCGATATAAACGACTCCAGAGAATGGATGAGGTCTGGCAGAAGGAGCTCTTCTTTCAAATCGAGCCTGCGGAGAGCGGTAGTCTCACTTGTAGTCAGACTCCACGAGATTTATGACAGTCAATAAATCTTTTATATGGAGGAGAGCGGGGACAACGAAGTGATCGACATATGTTAGTACATACTTGTATCGTCACTAATATATTGGTCTATCACAGAGACTACGACGAACCCAGTCTGCTTCAAGTTCGCGTCGATCGAGGTCCGCAAGACCAAGGATTCCAAGCACGGGAGCGCGAAAGCCAGCACCGCATGAATAATGGGTCCGAATTCATGAGTGAGACAGACAATCGGACAATGCAGTGGAGGAGCCTCGTCGCTTGTCGCAAAATTGCCACACACTGGGTTTGGTTTACGAGGTGACAAGTAAGGCAAGTCAGTTGGCCCCAGGGCAAAGTCACTCTCACTGCAGCAAACCGACGAAGGACAACTGTGCGGAGTCGGGGGACGTCATGGAATGCGAGGACTTGATCGGCCGATCTTGCGCTCGTAAACTCTATTTCGAGGTAGGGGAGTAGCGGCATGGGGGCAACAAGCGTGGGGAAGGTAGATAGGGGGGCGCTGAATCTCGGTGCTCCCAGCGCGCACGGTGAGAAAGAACTGCGGCACACAGTTGGGAGAAGAATTTAATTCGGGGCGGTTGACGTCGAGATGGATGGACAGAGAGCAAGAACCAGATCTCTTTAACCAGACCTCGGAGATCTCGCGCTGCTTCTCACGGTGCCGCGGGTTCCACGAATCGACCAGCGAGGTAGCTCCCCACGGTGCAGGGTTGGTGGGCGCCATTTATCGCCATTGACTACAGATTTGAGTCAGATTGGTATGAGAGCAAAAACTTAATTTCAGGATGAAATGGCCTCACAAGGTCGAAGCGCCCGGGACCCAGGTAGGTGGCGGGGCAGCTTGAACATCCAAAGAAATGTAGCTATTCATAATACAGCACGACGCAGTAGTCCGTGTACTTTGCCAGAACCGCTCCAGAATGCGCGATGCAGGCACTGTTCGGTGCGGGCTCTGCCTCATCACCCCGGAAGATAAGGCCCTGCATGTAGGCATACTCCTCCCCAATGCATTCCGTGCGGCGGACGGAGATGGTGCCGTACCCGTGATACGAGGGCATACCGTATCCAGACGCAGACATGGACGCGTAATGCTCTTCATGCCGGAAGACGGATCTGAGCCGGGGTGGCTCGAGCGTCGGGGGGCAGAGAACAGAGTACCGCGATACGGTTTTGAGCCACTTCATTCCCTGGGCGGTGTGCGAGGGGGAAGGGGGGAGAATCCGCTCGCGGAGGCGCGAGAGGAGGGTCGGTCGCGGCTGGTCGGGGACGTGGTCGAGGACGTGGACGACGAGGTCGTACGTGGCGTCGTGTACCACGCTTTCGGAGACAGAGAATCTGACCTGGCGGGCTCTGGCTGCAGAATGCTGGGGTATCTCGTTCCCCGCAACAATGATGTCGGCGCTTGGAAGGAAGGCGAGCAGGGCAGCGTTTGAGAGGCTCAGGGATTCTACTCGGCACCATTGCTTCTCGAAGGATGAAAGAGGGAAGATACGAACGATGTTTTGATTGGGAGTAGGCATGGCGAAGATGACGTGTCCTGGAAAGAGGACGACCTTTGGTGTATGTTGAACGAATATGAAAAAGACTGAAATGAGATGCTTTACTTACTTCGGAGTAGTCTGATTCAATAATAAGCCCTTCTTTGGTCTTCCACCTCAAGAGGAAGGACCCAGACCACGAACCGGCGTCCAGCCCGCAGGAAACAAGGTCACCACAGATACGAGGCCGGGGTGAACGAGTGTTTCGAGGGAGCCGGAGATGGAAACGATCAGAGGTTCCCGATCTGAGATCCACCTCCAGGACGAAAAGAAACCAATCATCTTCTCTGCCGCGACGGGTCATTGAAATCGCACTCGAGATAGATGATCAAATGACTTACAAGTCCTTGAAGACCAAACACACCACGACTTGGAATTCTCCGCCGACGAATTCAACAGCTATCTGGGACACAGAGTGGTTCGGCCGCTCCCAGTGCCAGAGGCAAACCCCGCGGTGAACATCCCAGATTTCCGCACCAACAGTCAATCTATTAGCCCCGAATTCCATCTTGTGCGCTCGAACCGTCATGTGTCTCCCTCCTGGAAGGAGATTGGGGTCCGCACGATGAGTTCCTAAGTGCACAGTAATTTCACGAAGGACTTTCGGCGACACCCGACCAGAAGCCCAGGTCCGGGGACCGATTACAACGCGACGGACCTCATCCAGGAGTTGGTCAGTCGACAGATCCCGCAAGAGGGGATCTTCTGGTAAGTCAACCAGCCCACGAGCGGAGAGATTTTGAACCACAGTGAGCCACAGGGATTTCTTTGAGATGATCTGGTGGAAGAATTTGTTTACCTGCGTCGAGCAAACGTTTTCAAGTTAATGTCCCATTTCGGTGCAAGTTTGAAAGCTTTGGGACGCACTCGAGAACAACGGAGGATGGTGGCGACGTCCAGGAAGGTAAGGATATGCAAGGCGACGTCGGCATCGAGACCACCAAAGGTCATGCTCGTCATGGTCAAGTGGGCGAAGGCAGTATATGAGAGGTAGTGTCCGTGTGTGAGTGACTTGCTATTCGTCACACGCGCAATCACAAACCAAGGCTTGATGCCCCGCATCAGGATCTTGCCGCGTCCGAGTCTTTGCGCCTGAACGCACTCGTCGAAGAGCCCATACGCGACGAGGCGTTTGGGATTGTGCTCAGTGGTGAGCTCGAGTTTGAGGAGGACGACATGCTTCCCGCGGACGGAGGTTTCGAAGAAGACGAACTCGGGTCGAGTGGGGAACATTATGTCATGGGAGAGGGTAACCCGCGGAATCGATCGACGAGTACGCGCTGCTGCGCCACCGGCAGCTCGAGCATGCCGAGATGCTGCGAGCGCAGGCCCATGCCCAGGCGCAGCGCGCCCATTTCGTTCACCCCGAGACTGTTCATGCGTTCCAGCCGGAATGCGCCATGGATGCCCGTTTGTGTGTCCTTCGCGCCTCCACTCTCCGAACCCGCATCTGACTCCTTCCCGCTGGCGCTTACCCGCTATCGAGGGATAGGATAGGAAGTGACGCGACGGAGGACATGCATCTCGGTAGTGACAAGAGGTGCGTACTTTCGCTCTCCTTCCTTCTGATTCGTCTCGCTCCCCTTCCTCGGCCTCCCGTCTCCATGCCCTCCTCCCTTGTTCTTCTTTCTCTTCTTTCTCTCTGCGGAGCTCGTACTCACCCCTCCTAGGTCGCATCCACCGGCTCCACCGTCGTCTCCGCTCCAGGATGGCGAGGAGACGTTCTGAGATTTGATGGGCTTCACTCTGGGAATCGCGGCGATCATCGTGCACAACATCGACAGCTTTGCCATAAGCCTTCATCCTTCCACGGACACGCCGTTGTGGGCAGGATAACTTGGGCAGCAAAGGGAGGAGAAGCAGTGGATCGTCGCACTGCGTACGCTCGGCGCCCAGGCGGTGGATGCGCATCGTACTGCGGCGGGGGAGCGGGAACGGGGGTGGCGAGGGGTGGTGCGGGTGCAGGCCGTGTTAAAAGCGAGGTCCGAGTCGGTGCTGTACACGTTGAGGGGAGGACCCTTCTCTCGATCCGCCGCAGCCTCACCACGATGGAATGGATTCCTTGCGCATTTCTTCAATGCACGTCGCGATGGCGACCACATCCCCCGATGGCGAGGAAGGACATGGATTGGAGGTCTGTTATGTCGGTTTCAATCCTCATCCTCTCTAATTCACGCGGTAGCTTCTAGTCGACAAGTCTGGCTAAAAATTGCCTGAAAAACACGTCCAATTTCAAGGAATTCGAACGGCCAGAACGTACAACATCGACGATTCCCGAGGCTAAGCTGCGTTCGAAATCGAAGTGCAGTACGTCCCCACCGTACGCAATCGAGGAGGAATCGCGACCAAGGAACCGCTTTTATACACGGGAGGATAGTGACACGGGTAAGTTTTGGTGATTCAGTGACCGTCAGACTGCGCTCAAGGAGACCGGAATGATTCACCAGCTTTCGATGGCATTCCGTCGCTCCCTGCGTACTGCGCCCAGTAAAGATTGGCGCAAAACGTGACTCCGCGTTGCAGGCGTCAAACGGGTCAAACGGTTCTAAATGTCTCGGCCGCGCATCCTGCCGTGCTGCGACCGTTGATGACGTCCATGCGCATCCACCTGTGCGGCGCTAGGAATCGGAACGCCCACGCCCAAGCCTGTGCGGCGAGAGCACACCGACATGCTTCTCGAGGCCCAAGCCAGCGCCTCATCGACCCGCCTCTGGCAATGAATACAGCAGTAGCCGAGTCGAGTCGTTCCTCGGCGTCGCCGCGGTACGCTTGTTTTCCGTCAATTGTTGTATCTGCATCCTGAGTCGCTCGTAGAAGAAGGAAATACATCAAGGAGCTACACCTCCGCAAGTCCTTGCACAGTGCTCCTCGATCCGGAGCCCTTTCCTTTTCGGAAAGGCACGACACGCACGTCTCTCATTGCCCATCGAGCGCCTGCTCCTCGAGGGCGACATCCCCGACGAGACCCAGGCGACCGAGCTCAAGGATGCACTGACCTACACGACGTCCTTCCTAGCGGACATGGCATCCTGAGACAATTTGAAGCACAGGGGCGCGGGGCTGTCGTGGACGCGTCAAGCGCATCGCTCTGGAGGTGCACCATGGCGCCGCTGCAGCCCGGGGCCGTACGGAGGGATGTCGAAGATAATCAATGACCTGCATCACATGAATCCCTCCCCGCGGCACCAGGACGACGCAAGGTACACCGCCATCGAGCAGCGTGTAAGCTCAGCGCTCGCGCGCCAGCGCCTTCGTTCTCCTGAGTGTCGCTCTCTCGTGCGTCAATTTCGCTAGGAACCTCTACCGGCGGACGGGCACTCGTTCCCCTCGTTACTCGCGGGCGGCGTACCCAGCCTCTCACCTCGTCTGTGGGTCTACCTTCCCCTCCGCTTGTCTTTCTCATGCTAACGCGAGGTCTGCAGACGACGGTGGCCCCTAATTTCACAGGGAGACTCCTACCGACGGACGCCCTCGTTCACCCAGCTCCTCGCGAAGAATTCAGCACGAGTCGCATTGCGCGGCGCCAGGCCTAGCACTCGTGCACAACACCCCGCCGCGTGTCTCGGCTGACGTCCATGAAGCCGAGCGCGCCGTCGACTTCTCCACCTGGCAAGAAATCGAATCGTCCCTGAGCGTCACATGTACGTTTGCTGTGTAAACTGCGGTACTTCGCTGACCCACCCGCAGCCAGACGTCGCGTTTTCGTATAGGATGCTACTCGAGAGGTCCCCTCCACAAGTGCCCTTCCCGGTCGCGGCGTACGAACGCCCTTGTGGCTGCTGTGCGACACCCTTTCGAGAATGTTAAGGCGCCCGAGGTCAAAGGGAGACTGAGCACACGGGGCGCCTGCTTGCGGCGGTCTTCGGGCCTCAAGACGGTCGTCTGAGACGAGCATCAGCATCGCAGGTTTTGTCCTGTCCTGACCCCCGCCAGCAAGGGCCGCCTGTCGTGCTGCCGATCGGGAAACGTGGACGATGAGCGATTTCTCGATGATCAAAAGCCCGATCACGGCGACGAGCAGACCGTTCTGACGCATTCTACCTTGTTCGTGATCCTACTCCTCCCTGTTTTTCGCATGCTAACGAACGAGTAGCGCAGACAACCTCCGACCACGGACGAATGCACCCGCTCTACGATGTACATCACCTGCGGCGGCCGGTCGCGCCTAGCGGCCACGAAGAGCTGCTGGTCCAGGCCTACGTCGTTAGCAGTAGACAGAAGGCGTTGAATGGTGACTGCCACACAACTTGACTGGCCTCGAAAAACGCAAGACATACGGTGTATGCCAGTTGCCGGATTGGAAGTGCGATAAGATCAAGCCAATATCAGTGGCAGTGGAGGCTTCGGACTTTTTCTCTGTTCGCCACCCACGTCATGTTTTGCACTCCACGACCGCATAGATGGTCTCTCATTCCCTCCCGTATCTTGGACTCGACCCTCATTAGACACGACAACTTCACTGTGGTCCCTGCGAATTGACCTGTCTGAAAGATCTCCGCCCCCGTCCCACATTTGCGAAACGATCTACACACTGGATGTCGGCGACACACTCACCCCCCTCCCCGCCGGATTTGGTGCCGACGATCTCGTCGGGTGCTTTACCGCAGACTCCAGCGAGCGAATGGGCTGAAGATATCACCGACCTCCTGGCGGCGCACGTTACGCGCACGCCCGTCGGTATTGTCACTCCACAATTACCCGGAGGCTCCGACGGCCAGAAGTTTGAGCCTACACTACTGTCGAATGCAGCATCCGCAACGCAGCAGAAGACGGCCGTGGCTGACACGCTTCCCGATCACGAAGTACCCGTCCCCGCTTCCCACGTGCGTCCCGTTTTTTGCTAGAGCTCGATTTGATACTAACTTCATTCCAGCGTCATCCAAATCACCATCTCAGTCCCGCTCCTCGCTGCCTTCGTCAACATCAATACATGGACCAGAGACGATACAAAGTGTTACCGTCACCGCCGGCCACGACACGCGTGCAGCTGAGGTGCCACCGCGTTCCGCCGAAGCTGCCCCCGCGGTCCAGCACCCCGCAGACTCTCCACACTCGCTCGCATCCAGCCCCGCCGACGTGCCCTCCGAGACGATTTTTACGAGCCCAAGCTCGTCCACGGCAAGCCACGAGTTCACCACCTTCAGCACGACCGTCCACACGGGACACTCGCCTGCAGACCTCCGCATCCCCATCTCCCCAGACACAAATGTCCCCGAGGCTGTTCCCGAGCGCATTCGCCACGACTCCGTACCGCTGAGCATGATGGCGCACACAGGACACTCGTCGACCGACCTTCTCTCGGCCGCTTCTCCTGCCGCTGCAGTCGCCATGGAACCAGATCTTCTCTCTGAGCTGTCGCTCGAGTTTACGCGTCATGAGCGGCCGTCGACACCGCACGCCGACGCCGCACCGCCAGCACCGGCCTCGTTGGACCTCGCCTTAGAACCACCCTTCGTCCAGTCCCCACCGGCGCTGGATATGGACACGAGCATCCCCAACACTGCGCAGGCAGGTGTCCCAGAGTCCCCGCGTCCGGAGCCGCACCGCGCGCGCGACTCGACCCCGCTGAGCATGGCGGTGCACACGGGGCATCGAGATTCGTCTTCGGCGATCTCACCCATCGTCTTCTCAGCTCCAGCTTTGTCGCGATTCATCTCAGATGCATTGGTGCAGTCGCCGCCGGCGTTGTCCCCGCACTCAAGCCTAAGCATGCACACAAGCGTTCGCGGCTTCGTCGACACAGGAGGCGTCCCTGATGAGTTTTCTCGTCATCGCGACTCCACCCCGCTGAGCATGGCCGTGCACACAGGGCACACGGGGCATAGGGACTCCTGTTCAGCTATCTCGCCTGTTATCTTCTCAGATCCCGCATCGTGGCACCCTGCGGCTGCGCGATTCGCCTCAGATGGTCAGCTCGTGCAGTCGCCGCCGCCGCTGTCCCGGAAGCCGACCACAGACACCGGAGGCGTCTCTGAGCCTGCCGCTCGTCACCAGAACTTCACCTCGCTGAGCATGGACGTGCACACCGGACATCGGGATTCGTTGTCGGCGGTCCCAGCCCCCGCCCCCGCGCCACCTCCCGATGCACATACGCAGCTGGTGCACGCCGACGCGGAGTCGACGCACCGCTGTCCGTTCAGATGTGCCGCTGCCGAGTGCGCGCACCGCGTAAATGTGAAGCTTCAGTGAGCGGTGCGGTGCAGTCTTCGTCCGCGCTAATCTCTGCGCGTGTGCATCGGAGACGGCGTTCATTTGTTGGACCGTCTGCCTTGGGCGTCCCGCAGTGCCTGTGATCGGCCGTCGCGCGCGGGCTCGTCTCCTCTTCTACCTCTCTCTACCTGATCGCTTGTGTCATGGGCTCGGAGATTAAACGGCCCGCCGCGTTTGGTGACATTGTCGGCCCCTACATGCTCGGATAACGTTCGGTCTCGGCGTCGACGGAGGACAGTCTCAGCTCGTACCGGGGCTTGGTAATCGCTCTCTCCTGTACCGGGCAGTAGTTTTCCGCTCTGCCCACCTCGCCTGGCGCCTCTGACGAAATTTCGGAGAACTTTCTCTGATATCGACAGTGGGAAGTTGGAACATGCGGGATTCCTCGCTGTCGATTAGAGCAGTATTACTCCGGGAATGAATTACTTGCTTGGAGATCACTACCCATCCGAGGTGTACGGCAGTTAGGTATTTACACGCAAAGATTCCGAAGAATAAGATCCACAAACCGTCGTCTTCGCCCAGTCGATGAGAGCGGAGGACACGGAGCGATCGCTTCGGTGTAATTTGGGATCAAGCCGATCAACGCAAGATCAGCGCGACAATTGCCCTTCTCTCGGAGCCTCCCCGAGTCGCTGTAGTGCCAGTTTTCGATATACAACGAAGCAACCCCCGGACTCGTATTCGGGTCGGGTGCGGGGGTCTCTGCCCGAAGTGTGTGGCTAGCTAAGGAAACCTTTATTCTTGACGGAACTCACCTCTGCCTTTAGACTCGGCCAGCGCACGCGAGGTCCGGGATTCAGTTTATTTTTTGTTATGAAAGACGGCTTGAGGAAACCGCACAGGAATACGGTTCCTCAAGTCATCATTTGTTTTGAAGCCGCTTTTCAACTTCCCGTCACGGTGGAATCGCGGGGAATGCGGAACTGCACATGCGCACGCAAAGTATGTGTGATTTTGGAAACAACATCGGGTTGAAAATGCCTCCAGTTCTTGGTGGTCGCGGGAGGTCGAAGTTGGTATAGGATACCCACAGAAATTGAGACGGCCACCCGGATACGGCAGGTCCCCCTCACAACGAACAATTTTAAGGGCCTTTTTTTCCCCACCGCTGTCCCGAGGACGGCCCGCACTGGTAGATCTTACGTGCATTGGGTTCAATCCTGAAGCCGACATCGCTGCAGCTTCACTGGCAGATCGGAGTTCGGGAAGCTCAGATCACCGTTCATTACGAGGAGCGCGCCAGAAGCAGATTTGCGCTGCTGGGTACCCGGGTCTATCTGCGCAGCAACTCAAGATCTAAAATCGCCTTCAAAGGCCTAATTTTCCCTTCGAGCCGCCCCCTTCCATGATCTGTCGCCGCATACTAGTACTGCACTTGCCTAGATTCCATTCGTGGCCTGCCAGGCTGCGTCTCAGTGGGATCGTCGTCCTCAGCTTGTTGTGTCTTCTGAACCTCCGCCACGAGCTGTCTCTGCCATGGGCAGGGTTTCCCTCGACGACTCTTGATCCCTTAGCGCAACAATTGGGCCATCCTACCTTCGCTGCCATCCGAGGGTACGAACAAAACCTCCCTCAACACATACCACCAGATTTGTTATCTAAGGCGACGATTCGGCCAAGGTATACCGATCTCAGATAACCAACGTTTCGGACTAAGAGAGGAACCAGATATCTCTTCTTTCCGTCGGCCTTGTGGGGATCAGGGTGGGTGCCGAATAAAAACCTGTTCCGGTCACTAATTTAAATTCGCAACGATAGATGGAACAACGTTTTCCAAGAGCAGTGGGTGCCCTGCGTAAAGACATGTTACCTTTCTTTGACTTCATTTCAGATTGATGAATACTCACTTGGCGTATCTGTCTGAGCGCGCGTACGTTTTCCCCGACTATACTCCATGGGACCATCCACCGTTTCCCGACACGCTGGACAACGGCACACGCCACATGCTCCACATCCCCATGAACGCGTTTGTCTCCGGCCCCACCGGTGGTGGACCACTATCGTCGGATGGCAAAAATGGCAGTCTCATGAGGCGGGCAGTTTCGGAGCAGTGGTGGGACATGGTCTGCCCTCGGAGGGACGTGGTCGTGGTCAAGCTGCACGACACGATGCGAAAGATGAAGCTTGATGGCATGAGCGAGGGCGCAGATATCCTCACCAATTGGGCGGACAAATTGTTGAAGATGTCGGCGCCGTGCGTCAGCGTCGAAGGCGGGTCGGTCTTCGACTATATGTGAGTTGCCTCGCACAATTCGTGAGAAACCTCACATACCAGGGCCTGCAGGTTATTTGGCTCGGAAAGAATGCTCTCTGTATGGCCGTCCTACGGCGACTCCCCAACTTTGAAACATTTTGCCTGGTCTCCGATGATCACCGCCGCACTGTTCCGCAACTTCCATCTTCTCAGTCCACACGATCCCCCGAAGTTTCTCTCCCCGACCGGTGTCCCACCATACAACTTCCAATCTTTCCTGCCATACCATTCTTCCGAGGCGCCGATCGCAGGATTGCTCGGGATCCACGTTCGTCGAGGCGACTTTGAAGGCCATTGCGTCTTCCTCGCTGATAGCGGCGCAGAATACAACGCATGGAACCGCCTTGGCACCCCTAACATCACCAGCCAAATCTTCACGCCGCCTGGGTATCTCTGGCCCGCGCTGCCAGACTACCTTGATGTTCCCGAGGACCAGTCCCGCAGAGACGCCGCGATGAAGCACTGTTGGCCGTCGCCTGACGCAATCGTTGCGCGCGCGCACGCAGTTCGGGAGGCACGCCGCGCAGGGCTTTCGCCTCCACGACAGGACCTCCGGAAAATATACATCTCGACCAATGGTAACCCTGCATGGGTCGGAAGTCTTGCAGCGCTCTTGCAGGCAGATGGGTGGGATGTTGCTAGTTCGTTGGATATGGTGCTAATTTTCGAGGAGCGTGCCGTGGCACAAGCGGTGGACATGAGTGTATTGGCCGCAGCAGAGTCGTTCATTGGCGTTGGCGTACGTATTCTATATTCGTCCTCTTCGTCCGATTAATCAAATTATGTGCAGTTCTCTTCGCTGACGAGCAATGTTGTGCAAATACGACTTGCGGCAGGGCGGGACCCGCATACAATCCATTTCTGGTAATGGTAATTTTATTTGCGTTAGATGGAGACCAGGATTTGGACCAGTAAGCATCAGGAGTTTCAGTGGATCTCGATGTCATGCACTGTGGTTCATGAAAAACTTGAGTCCCGTTCGAACTGCGGTTGCTAGTGTATAATCTTTTAACATGGCAGTGGGCACCTTTCTATGCACGAAGAAAAAACATCTTTTAGCGCTCAGAGCATCCAAGCACCAGAAAAACTGGAGCGTTTGGACGCGCCACCTGTAGGGTTTCGGTTTGCACGCTAAAGACGTAGGTGGAGGGCTCATCCTTCTGCGCGGCAATAGAGTGGCCCAGACCCAGATCACGATTCACCATCGTCTCCATGAGACAATGGAATTCTCTCTTCTGTAATATAAACCTCGTGGAGCTCAAGCTTTCAGGTTTTATTTGTTTGGTCTGTGTTCCAGTGTGTTCAACCGAGTTCGGCTATCTCGGGGATGTTCGATTCAGCCTCAGCTCCCTGGAAAATGCCGTGCTGTCAAGTGCGCGATGGTACTCCACGACGAAGTGCGATTCGACCTCGGAATCAGTCTTCGATTGTACTAGAACGAGGACCTGAACTGATTCACAGCAGCCGCGGGAAAGTTGGTAACGCATAACACATCCATCCCTACAGAACTTTCTAGGCTACTCAGCACTTTGAATACACAATCATCACTTGTGCAATGCCTTGAGGATCTCCTCGGCAAGGGGACCACCGGAGGCGGGGTTCTGGCCAGTGAGCAGAAGCCCATCGACAACGACCTTGAGCTGGCGTTTCGTCAGTCTTCTAACGAAGCACGATTAATCGAGCTTGAAGCACATACTTCAAAAGGTTGGTCGGCCTTGGTGTATTTCCCTCCGAGACTGATGATCCGGTCCTCGGTTGAAAATGGCACGTCCTACGTTTAAAGTTTCAACAAAATCCGATGCCGCGTATCGGTCGTGCCCACCTTGGTTTTACCGAGGATCTCTTCCTCGGCGTTGGAAAAGCCGGTGACGTTTTTACCCGCAAAGATAGATTTGCCTTGGGTGTCGGTAACGCCTACAAGAGCGGCTACCCCATGGCACACAGCACTAACAATTTTGCCAGAATGATAAAACTGCAGTTCCATCAAGACGTATGTTAAAACAAAACAGGCGTGAAATCACTCGCCTCGTTGGCAAGCTTGATGTTCACCGGGTCGATAGGTAGATCGAACACTGGTCCGTGGCCGCCAATGTAAAAAATGGCGTCGTAATCCTGGTCAAGGATTCTCAGTTTTCCACCCAACGACGGAAACACAGCACAAGATTACCTTTGCGCTGACCGCGGAGAGCTTCTTGGCATTGGCGAGCTTGGCCTTGACGGTCTCGTCGGCGAGGAACTTGAGAGATTCTGGGTCGTTCTCGAACATCTATTCATCCAGGATGAATTCATTTTTTGAATCGAGCTCCGGTGGTATTCACCTTGACGCTGCCCTCGTCGACAGGGGGGTTTGCACCGTTCGGGCTGGCAAAGTCGATGGTTGCATGGGGAGCGAGAACGTAGTAAGGATGGGCT
This sequence comes from Mycena olivaceomarginata, assembly GCA_029378375.1. Classification (NCBI taxonomy): domain Eukaryota; kingdom Fungi; phylum Basidiomycota; class Agaricomycetes; order Agaricales; family Mycenaceae; genus Mycena; species Mycena olivaceomarginata. Next base: position 105,466 of record JARKIC010000400.1, read on the forward strand.
GCCTCAGGCAAGTACCATCCAGTCTGGGCACCACTCAGGGTTTTGTTAGTCGAGGTGAAGACGAAGAGGACAGAAGGCATGTTGATAGTATGAATTGACCCAAGATTCAACCCGAGTTTTTAAGAATGGTTCGAAAGTATTTTTAGATTGAAATTATTCTTGGAAGAATGTTGAAGATGAGTAATCCAGCACAAGCCCGCTCCAGCCCGGAAAGCTGACGAAGGGCCTGTATTATGAATGTTTCCCAACCGCAAACCAAGCGTATAAACATCTATTTATAGACAGGCATTTATAAACCGGAGTTTCGATAGTTGCGTGGAATATTCGATTTCTAAATCACCCCGGTAACTCGGTCCGAAATTGCTCTACTGTTCGAACGAGGACCTGAACTCGGTAAAAGGAAACTGATTTCGCAGCTGCCCGGCACAATTGGTGTGCATACTGGAAAGCGTTGCTCATTCGTTTAAACTTTCCCTCCTTTTCATCAATCGGTCGGGATGTGTTCAATACCACCGAACCGAGAGCAGTTCTGTGGAAGCAATACGTCATGGCACATACCGCCTGGATGAACCGTCTTTTTGGTCGTAATTCCCCTATCGCAAGTTCCACAGATACATAGTCAAATTCGAGATTCAACGGTTCAATACCAGAAAACATGTACACTAATCCATCCGAAAAACACCACAACCCGCCCCTCTCGAGATCTGAGCCGTGTTCGCCGATCACTCTTGGAAGGCCGAACTTGGGAACTCGAACCTGGAAACGGTGTGGGGCAACCGAGATATGCAACACAAAACACTCACGCAAGCCACAGATCGAAAATTTGCTCATTCTCTGACAGAGGAGGGTCAATGGGCAACTTGTGATCTCCAAATCCGGTGCTAAGCCAGGCATGCCAAGAATAATCGGCGGTGTCGTTGGACCGAATTTGAGGTCTCCACTTCGTGTCCGTCTGCACTTTCCAGCGCGGACCGTGTTCGAACATCATCGGGAATACCAGCTTGGTGCTATGTGCATCGAGTTAGCTCGGCGGTCGTGTCGATGGGAGCTGTATCGCTATCCGAGAAGTAACGCTGGACGTCCATACTATCAACACCACACCACGGGGAAGAATCTAATCACTTGCCATGCTTCCATCGCCTCCACCGTTGGATAGACAGTAATGGATTTCGCAGAACGATTTGTCGCTATGGTTGTCTGCAAGACGTTCGTGGCAGCAATGAAATATTTAGCGTCGTGAACACCGACGGAATTAAAGCGACCCTGGATTGGACGATGAGTCGATGGTCAGATCCAGATGATATAAACAGGTGAACTGACCGTTTCTCCTCGACCCAAGGTCCAAGCTTGCATGTGACAAATTTCAGTGCCATCCTTGAAATGGAAATGCAAGCCCGTCATGTTACATAGAATTCAAAGCGATTCCAGTCTAAACAATTTTGTCAATCGCAATGCATACACGTATTATAGCAGCGCAATTCATTCACATCCGTTGTCCCCCCACGGGAGGTTCTCAAATTTGACGAATGGAAATTTCAACGCTTTCACGTCGACGAGAGAACGAAGGCTCTGATCTAGGAGATTGGTGGTTTTGATTTGGTCCATGGTATGGTACGGACGCCGTCCAGTGATTCGACCAAGAGAAAAACTGCACCGTTCTTCCCCGCAGTCACAGACCCATCGGACGAAACAGGTAGCGTTGTTGCAACGGATTTCACCTGGGGAGCGATTGTGCGGGTAATTTTCATATTCTTTGCATCAACCACATCCACAGACTGCCGCTGGACGATCAGACCGATTTTTCGGATCTCTTTTGCCGAAGGACATTCTTGGCCCCAAGGTGCAAATTTTTCTGGGACGACTGGACCAGAGATTGGATTCGTGGACATAGTTTGTACACGAGCAAAAAAGAAGAGTCGGATGAGATTCATATCACAGATCCAAGAAAACAGGCCTAGGTCAGTTACAGTCAGTTATATACAGCAAGATACTTGTGTCGAGGGAGCGAGGTATAGCAGATCGGTGAAAGAACCGTCAAACAGCCCAGTAGCTTGGCACAATCATGAAGAGCCCGTCAATATACCAATACCTCAACCCACGCCTCGCCTCCTGGACCTCGGTCAAGTTGTCCTTGACTTCCGGAACGTTGAGTTCTCCATCGTCTTGATCTTGCACCCGCGCGAGCTGCACCCACGTCCCACAGAGTCCCATGCCCTCACACAGCACCCCTGCAACCCCGGGCTCCACGAGGACCGTGATTTCATCCTTCAAGAGATCATGCGGCTTGGGCTGCTCCGGCGACGCAGCGAGAGCTGGAGCAACAGCGCCGTTCGAGCTGCGCAGGATGTACGGCGCGTCTGCCGCGACGTCAGGCCCCGCCCATGGTTCGAGTACCATCCGATGCATGCGCGCCTCGAGCCCCCGCTCGACCGTCGCAGCGCCGTCGTCGCCCAGGGGGACATCGCCCGGAGGCGCAGAGACCGACTTGATGCGTCGGAGAGAGCGCTCGACGATGCCCGGGGCGTGGGTGAGTGGGAGGGCGGTGGGACCGAGAAGTGTGACCAGGGTCGGCCGTGGAGCGATTTCCAGTTTGACTGGGACCACCTGCACAGGCGGGGCTTTCGTGATCGTGCCGGATGTTCCCCAGACGCTTGCGCCCCATCCGCTGCCCGCCCCCCAGCCCCCGTCGGTGGCCGCCTCAGTCATGTCAGCATCTTGGGTGTCAGCAATGAGGGTGAAACCAGCTTCGCTTTTCGTGGGATTTGTCCCCCATCCACCATCACCCCAGCCGCCACTGCCCCAGCCACCACTGCCCCAGCCGCCGTCGTTCTGAGGAGCGCTGATCTCATCTTGAACGTCTTGAGCGTCTGTGGAATCTTTCTCGACGGTGACGTGATCGTCCTCATCCGCGCTGTGAGTGATCTTGGTGCGTTTTGCCTTGGGCTCGTCGACACCGCAATCTGAATCGGCCGGATCCGAGAACACAAAGCTGTCTGCTTTTGATCCCCAATGCGCCTGGCAGGCCACGGAGAACGCGTCGGGTAGCGCGTCGGCGATCTCTTGTCTTAACGGTAGCTCTTTCGCCGCAAGATCGATCGCTCTGTGCGCGTCCTCCAGACCTTGAGCGTTCTCGGGCAGCATCTTGTTCAACAACAGGAAATCCACGAAGAATCGCATGAGGCGCGGCGCAGAGACGAGCTTGTTGGGCGCCCTGTTCCAGTTAGTGGATACTCTTTGCGCAAGGGCGGTACTCACCACATCTGGCCGCGCTCGTGCATGTACGACGAGAAGAAAACCTTCATCGATTCCTCGGGATTATTCAGGAACGCAGCGATCTTGTCCTCTGTTGGCGGCTCAGAGGTGTCCGGCTGTGGCACAGATACAGGGCCCACGTCGGCTTCCGGGGCTTGAGCTCCAACTGGAAAGTCAATCTCATCGTCGTCCAACAGATTCTCGTCGGCATCTGGGGCCGACTGGGAACCCGTCAACAGGTTCAAGCCAACGAACAATCGAAACTACGGTGCCATAAAGTATCAGAAACACACCACAAGAAAGAGACACGAAAAACACGCACCGTGTCCCAAAGAACCTGGAGATGTTGATATTTATGAATGCTGTAGTGCCTATGAAGATGCATATAAGGCAGGGAAAAGGGGAAACAGCGAGTGCAAATACTTGGCAAACTCCGTAGCCGCCCGATAAAAACGATCGTCACGATTCAACTTTCTGCACGCGGATTAAGCGCCCATACATGCAACCCCCAAATCAAACGTACGGGTCGTATGAGCCACGGAGAGGGCCGGTCGCTTTCCAATCTTCCCACCAGTCCTTTCTGACTGAGGGCCCGTTCTTCACGACCACCGTCTTGTCATTCTTCTCCTTCTTCTTAGGCAGAGCAATTGTAGGAATTCCGAGACCATCCCGTTCCACCTCATCGGCCCCTACAACGCGAGTGCCGTACTCTGTAAAGGCTTTGAACGGGACTATTTTTACGCCTTCCGGCGCAGGAGGGAACGGAGGGAATCTATATTGTCGAACAGTCATAGACATGGTGGTGAGAAAGAAGGATGTGATGGATCCGGATTTTGCCGATTGAGGATCAATGCGTGCGTGTGACATAGCGACACTCAAGTACTACCATCCAGCTCAATGCCCCTCGTGTGTCAGAAATGTGGCCATAGAGGTGACTGGTACGCCTCTACCTCCCTGGATAACTCAAGAATCCCGGCTGGTGACGCTCCTGCAGCGCTCCAGCGTGCAGCACTCGCAAAGATTGAAATCGAAATAGCGCGATTCAGCACTTATTCTGGGCGCTATATATCTGCGCTAAAAAAGCAGCGCAAGGAGGTTGGGATGCAGCTAGAATCAGTTGTTTATCCCGTCCTTTCCATCCCGGCAGAAATCACATCCCTCATCTTTGTCGAGTGCCTGAATCTTCCAAATAGCGGCAGCACTCGTCCGTCAAATCGGCGAGCACCATTGCTGCTTATGCGCGTATGCCGCAGATGGAGGGAAATCGCATTGTCTACCTGTGACCTGTGGACGTCTCTCGAGATTCAGTGTCTCAATACATCGACCAACGAAACCGCGGTTCCCCGCGGCACGCTGCATGGACTCACGACTTGGTTTGGTCGCGCTCAGGCCCGTCCTCTGGCCTTAATCCTGCGGAATTTTCAAACGGCATTCGGACCCCAGGTGCCTCATCCGTTACAGCGGGGGTGAAACATGGCTGACTATTTCGTTAGATCCAGGACAGCGCCGAGCAGTTAGATATCTTAGATATCTCAGTCATCTTACCCAGACTCTGGCGTCTGGAGATGGAACTGTTCGATAGAGAGCAATTTCAGCAGCTCATCCCCTTGGACAACCCCCTCCCTCGGTTGAAATCCTTCAGTGCATCATTGCATGACACGGACCTCGCAGCCATTCTCAAAAACGCACCTCTCCTCACCGAACTTTCTTGGTCCCGGATCTCGGAAGACAGACAACCCGATTTTCGCCGCGTCGCATCCAACTTGCTCACAAAACTCGACCTCAGCTGCGAACGTCCTTTTTTTTCTACTGCCGAGGTCATCGATATCCTACGGAATTTTCCCTCCCTTTTGGACCTTACTTGTGCTGTGGACAGACACGATGTCGATTATCCCGCACCGTTGACATTCTCAAATCTTCGGGCCCTGCGCCTTCGCAGGGAACTTCGCTTCGCCCACGTCCCCCTGATCCGTACCCTCGAGCTCCTCACACTTCCCCACCTGTGCCTCCTCGAGTGCGACTCATCCCTCAACCCGGACGTAGTTCACCCATTTTTATCCCGTTCATCCTGCCTCATTCGCGAGGTCAAATGCGAGCTCACCGGCCACAGGACAGTCGCTGTATGGCGACAGCTGGGAAGTTTTCCCTCCCTCGACACGCTCGACCTCTCACTCGAAGTCCCTTTCTCGCGCCTTCTTCACGCGATCGATACACGAAGCGACGAAGATGATCCCTCGCCGCTCATACTCCCGATGCTCCGGCACATAACGATCACTTACCACGGGAACGCCGCGCGCAGAAATCCAATCATCTATAGCGACATCGTCGACATTGTGAATCGGCGTCGCGCGCATCAGGAGACGGTGGAGCTGAAATCAGTCCACCTTGTGATCGACGAGGGCGTTGACTGGGAGTTGTACCCGGGTGATTCGGTTGCGGCAGACTTGCGTCGTCTCCTGGCGAGAGGACTGGACTTCACAATTCGTGTGGGCGACGGAGGCGTGGTTTGGCCCGACTAAGTCGGCGTCCGGCTACATAATCTAATATAATCGAACCAATGCACGCCTCTACTTATTTTTCTATTCATGTATTTGGTTTTGGAGTTTGGGGCACTGTCACCACGGCAAGCTTCGGGCACTTTGAGACCGCTTCAATGGCGATCATTTCGCTGTCCATTCGAAGAGTGATGTGTGCAATTCAATGATTTATTTTGTTTATGTTAGCAGGACTCTCGTTCGAGAAGAGAACACCATCTGGACAGACGCAGTCACAAACCAGCGCTCCCAACTCGCTCGTTGAAAACTTGGAAGTATCTGCGTCGCGTAATCTCTTGAATTACTTTGTCTCGATGACAGCTGTCTTTGAGCTGGCTCGACGCGGCAGAACGTTAGTTGATTATGGCGCGTTCCTGGGCCGGGACGTCGAACACCATTCGATTTGTACAGGGTCGACAATAACTAGGTTCCTGCATACACGAAAGCAGGTCATGGGCAATCAACAAAAGGTAGGATATGCGGCATCGAACGCAAGCGGGAAAAGAGACTGGAATTGGCCAAGAAAAGACAGATAAGATTAGAAGACATGTGTGTATAGTCCAACAATCAAAACAGTGTCTGTCCATCGCAGATCTCAAATTTAGAGTTAGAGCAGACCGAGGAGAAGGACGCCAGCACACATGGCGGCGGTGCTGGCGCCTTGGAGGAGGTTGTGGGTGGCCGCACCCGAGGCAGGGGCAGATGTCGCAGAGGCCGATGGGCCGTAGACCGTCGAAGTAGACACTCCGGACATCGACATGGATCCAGACACAGACATCGTACTGGCCGAGGAAAAATAAGCGTGAAGAATTACAGAAACAAATGGAAAGTGAAACTTACGTTGTCGCGCTTCCCGCACTCATACTCATGGCCTTCCCAGTTGAGGTTGCGCTGGCGGAGCTCTCGGTGGCCGGGGGAGCGATAGAGAATTCCGAACTCTCTCCATAAACCTGATTGATGTCCGTGATATTGACAAATTTGAAGGTGTAGCCGCCGCTGCATGGCACAAGTTGATCAGGCTCAGGTGAACAATGGCAAACATTCATCAACTCACGATGGAGGTACAGCAGGCATCGCGACCTCTTTCCGGCTCGTGTCGGAGTTGACGTTGTTGGCAATCGCGAACGCGTTGTGCTAGCGGATGAACAACTTTGAATACAATGAGCGGCGAATGAGTTAACTTACGAAAAGATTTGTGTTGCAGAGCTCGATGGTGAACACGTCGGGAGTCTCGCCGGCCCATTCGATGACTGCTGTCCCACCGGAGACGAGATTCGTTGGAGTGGCAATATCGACGGCGGCGGTCAAAGTGGCGAGTAGAGCCACCGAAGCGCTACACAGTCCAAAATAATGGTCAGGAAGATAGCGACTCTCAAGAGCAGCAGTGCTAACCAGAGTCTGAGTGGACTGAACATTTCCGTAGTTTCTTGGGTAGAGAACAAAGGGTGGACGGAGCGAATGGGTGCAGGGGAAAAAAAAAGAGGGATGGCGGTCGTAAGAGAACAGATGGTACGGGGTCGTTTATTATGTACCTGGTGCGGGTGCCGAAGAAGCGCGGGTCGACTGAGTAATAGAAACAACCCAGGGGCAGACGCAGAGCTTAAATGAGCTTAAATAAAAAATAGAACGACCACCCGTGCGCGTGTCGGGTTGAATGCTCAGTTGACCCAAAATCACAGCGGAGGGTAATTAACTAGTCGTCACGCAAAATTTGAACCACAGAAACATACACTAAAATGCGTCTAATAAATGACAACCGCTATCCCATTAATCACTCTTCATCCGGTCTATCCGCAAGGCTAGCAAGTATCTCGCGCAAGCCCAGTTCCTCTTCAACCTACACAAAACCACATCGTCAGCCTACCTATGCTTAACCGCACAGCAGAAAAACAAAGCAACACGTACCTCCCTTCTCCTCGCGGCATCCTCCCTCCCCACCTCGCTCCCGAACACACGGTCCATGTCCTCAAGCGCAACGCCCGCGGTCTCGGGCACGCTGTACGTCGCCCACAGATACGCCAGAAAACACGCGCTCGCAAAGGTCAGGAAAGTGCCGCTACGTACCCCACATTCAAATTAGATTAGCTAGCAGAACAAGGACGGTTATTATGCCAAGACGCACGCTGCGGACACTTCTATCATGACGGGTGTGATCAGGCCGATGAAGACTGCGGGACCAAGGTGAGTGTGCTGTATCTACATGCGATTTCAAGTCCAAACTAAACTTACAATTGTTTACCCAATTCGACGCCGTCGCGAGCGCGACACCGCGTGCGCGCATGGAGAGCGGGAAGACCTCGCTGGGAAGCACCCATCCAATCGGCCCGAACGATACACCATATGCGAACGTGAAGGTGTAGATCCCGCTGTTCACATCGCGCCTCAACCAAGTGCGACGGACTAGACAATATAATTTAAAAGGCAGCTTACACGACGGCGACCCACGCGGCAACGGCGTGCTCGGGCCAGTTGTCTTTAAATTGCAGTACCTGTCGGTGTCCGAAGAGCCTGAGCTTCGGTCCGCGGCAAGCAAGTTCCGGACACGCACCAAGAGTGCAATGATCAGATGCGAAACGGCCATCGCGGCGCTCCCGCCTGCGAGTAACGCGGGTCAAACTCGGCTCGATGATCGAGAATATTAAACCGCAGCTTACCTCGGAGTAATGGTTTCCTTCCTGTCCTCGATCATCAGCACACTAGATAGAAAAACGAACGAGATAGCTGGAAAGTGGTACTTGCCCAAACGATCAATATAGACAACAGCCGGTCCCACCGCAAGGAACTGTACGACGCCGATCCCGCCGGAGACGAGGAGCCCACTTGTCTCGCCCTGCAGCCCGATGCTGCGCACGAGTGTCGGACCGTAGTACAGCAGCGCATTGATCCCACTCCATTCTGTGTACGCATCAGTGTGAATGATGATTCCTCCCTCGTCTGGAAATGATTTGAAAAATTGAACAAACTCACGCTGGAACACCATGATGAGGACGCCGATCATGGTCCGTGCGCGGTACTTCTTCGTAAACAGTCGTCCCCACACGCCCAGCTCGCCCATATCGGTCTTACGCCCGTCGGCTTGTGAGATGAGTGTGGCTTCGACGCGCATCTCTAGGAGTTCGATCTACAGTGCGCGGTCATGAGAATGTGAAGTATCGCACATGGAATGATGAATTCACCTTGGTGAGCCCGTCGTCTCGTCCGCGGAGCTTCACGAGGCTCGCCTCGGCCTCGGCATATCGACCCTTGAGCACAAGCAGCCGCGGCGACGCCGGGAGCAGGAAGATCGCGCCGAGTGCGAGGAGCACACCCGGCGCAATTTGCAGACCCAGCGGAAGGCGCCAGGAGAGCGAACCCGGGACTACCCAATCACTCGTCAGCCGACTGAAGGACGGGAGGGACAAAATGGCACGCACCGTGGCGGGTGAAGAACCCGATCCAGAAGCCGACGACGACACCGAGGACGATCGAGAACTGTTCGAGCGCGATTAGCGACCCGCGCACCTCTGGAGGGCTGATTTCTGAGATGTAGAGCGGGGAGAGCATGCTAAGTGCGCCGACACCGACGCCACCGACAGCTCGGCCGATGAAGAGGTGGCTAAGATTCTGTGCGAAGCATTGAAATAGGGCTCCAATGTTGAATACCACTGAATGGAGGAAAATGAGGTGCGGACTGACGTGGCAGACAGATACGTACCGCATGCCACAAAGATGGAATGTCGGCGCGAATATTTGTCTGCGAGGACCCCGGACAAGAGGGTGCCGATGAGGGCTCCTAGCTCGAGGACTGCGGCTGAACGGCAAATGAGTCGTGACCGGTACCATGAAGAAAGAAGAAATTACTGAGGGCTCCTTTCTGCAGCGGGGGTAATAGGCCACCGCCGCACGAAGTCCTCCATCACGAGGATGTTGGCAATCTAGAGAGGACTTGGTGATTTATAGAGGATTGAGCGCAACACCGGGCATTACCACTCCCTGGTCGTATCCAAAACTTAATCCGCCCATCGAAGCAAATATTGCGCAGAGCAGGGCGTAATAGTTGTGCCAAAGGCCGGTAAGCCCAGGAGGGCCATAGCTGTAGGTGTAGGTCGAGTCGGCGTGGACGGTGAGTCCAGAGCGCGTTGAATGGGGCGTAGCAGCGGAAGAAGCTAGCAAGGGTGTATCTTGCGCGTCCAGTTCAGCGTCGTCGTGAGCGGCAGTAATTCCTGCGTGCGGTGAGACTGGAATCGGAACATAGTTGCTGGTCTGTAGGGCATTTAGGTCAGAGTAGGGTTTGGCAGTGAATTTGAGAGCTACATTCCATTGACTAGGTATTATGTCTTCTAATATTGTGCCCGAGAACGACTGTGACGCGTCTTATTCAAGAAGAGCGCTGAAGTAGCGAATTTAGCCGTTAGGGAAGGATATATCTTGTAGCAACCTACCCAAGAAGTACGGAGAAATACGAATAGGGCGAGGTTGTATGATTTGATTAAGAAGAGAAGCCTGTAGTGCGTCGTGGTCGTAGCTGAGTGATGAGGAACACAGCCTTTTGCTTGATGCGGTTTACGTTCTCGTGGAACGGTCACGAGGACGAAAAATGGAACGCGTCTCAGTTACATCTAAGTAGGTATTCAAGAATTATGGGAGAGGTGATTCGCCAATAGAGGTGACCCTTAATACTAGCACTTGTACCAAAATCGTATGCACAGTCTACTCAGCCTCTTGCACGAGCCTCAACACCGCTACACTCTCCACATGCGCGGTCTGCGGGAACAGATCAAACCCGCGCAAGCTCTCCAGCACATACCGCCCCTTCCCATCTTCCCCACTCCTCCTAATAATCATCCCCACGTCCCGCGCCTGCGTATGCACATTACAGCTCACATACACCACCGTCTGCGCGCGGAACCCCAGCAGCTGCTTGATAAACGGCTCGTCGCACCCCTTGCGCGGCGGGTCGATGAGCAGCACCGTCTCGCGCGGAGGGAAGTCGCCCACGGTGCGGAAGATGTCCGCCGCGTCGCCCGCGCGGAAAGAGATCTTCCCCTCCGGCACGGCGTTGAGCGCGGCGTTGTTCGTTGCGGCGCGGATGGACTCGGCGGAGAGCTCGATCCCAGCGACGGTGGCAAAGTGCGGCGAGAGGGTGATGGCGAAGAGGCCGGCGCCGCAGTACGCGTCGACCAGGTGCGTTGGGGCTGGATTGGCGCTGCCGGGGGCAAAGATGCGGGACTGGACGTAGTCGGTGAGGGAGGGCAGGACGGAGTTGTTGTTTTGGAAGAAGGAGCTGTTGGGATACTCAAAGATCCAAGGCCCAATCTTCTCGCGGGCGGTGCCGCGGTGGTCGGTGATGCAGACATGGGTCTCGGGCTCGCTCGAAGCGGCGTCGACAGCAGTTGCCGTCGTCGAAGCAGGAGGAAGCGAATCACGCAGGATCAGCGAGACCCCTTTCTTATAAGTATACAGGTTTCTAAAGCGAAAGACGTCAGTACACAAAATATGAGGAAGCGTATTCCTCACTTGACGACGTTTGCCCGGACGGCAGGGAGCGTTTCTCGAATTATGGGCGTGGCTATCGGACAATCCTGCTCGAGTCAGTCAGTGATCGTTCTCTAACCACATTTGATTCAACGCGTACTTCGATATCCATGACCTTGTGCGTTCCGACGAGATTGAAACCGATCTTCAACCACTCGGGTCGGTCGGTGTCATTGGAAGGGTTTTCGGATCGACGCGCTGTGCCTTCGTAGGCGCCTCAAAATGAGGGGTGATTTTGGTACGGTAGTTGTATTGCTTGGGAGAGGGCATGGTGGATTCGATCGCCGGTATCGCCGTCTCCGGAAGATCTGGGATAGTTAGGAACGGCAGGTGTGAATAAACGATATACACACCAGCGTAGTTCTTGTACGCCTTCACCACAACATCCCGCTTCAGGTTTAATTGCTTTTCGTACGGCAGCATCTAGAAATCTAGGGATTAGAGAGGAAGGCGGAGAGCGAGGAAATCTGCGCGTACCTGATACTGGCATCCGCCACAGCTTCCAAAATATTTACACTGGACTACGCTATCATCCCGGAGCTCCGGATTGGGCACCACGACCTCCAGCAGATCTGCAAAAGAATGCATGCGGGCATTCCTGTACACCCTCACGCGAACAGTCTCCCCTGGGAGGGAGAACGGCACCACGACTACCCAGGGTCGGCTCGATTCTGGAGATGTAGCTAATGCACTCCCTGGACCGAATTTCGTTAATCTCTGTGCTGACTTCTGGGACGAAAGGACACACCTGTCGAGCATGCGGCGACGACCTGCAGCTCCAGTTCTTGGTGGTATTCGAAAGGCGACTGCCTATCGGTACCGTCCGCCAGAGCCGCATCGACATAATCCTCCCCAAGGACACCTTTAATCTCTCGCCACAGAACGTCCTCGGGAGAACACAGCTCCGGAGCGAATTGTATTGCGCTCTCCTTTTTTGCGACTTCGACTGGGTGGTCCTTGCGGGGCCAGAGCCTTTATTCGCAGCCAGTCTCGGTTTCTTCGCTGCTGGAGCTCCTGAAGGCGGCGATGGCGCGCGGACTTGACCAATTTCTGCCATCTTGCTTTTTAGATGAGGTAGGCCGAGGAATGGACCCGGAGAGTATGTAGATTGCTGGTGGATGCTCCTGCACGTCACCCGAAGCTCAGGAAGTTGCCGATGAAGGGCAGTGGTGGTAAGATTCAAGCAGGATCTGAGCGACCATGCAAAATGCATGGATGCCCACAGCCACATCAGATCTCCGATCATCGTACACGTGCCGCCTCTCTTTCTTCTTACAAGTTACTGTAGCATTTTATTCAGTTCGTACCGGCCTGTGACCTGTGACTCAAAAGTACGAAAGTCAGTTTTCGCACTTGGACTCGGGAGACCGTGACATCCCCAAAATTTTCGTACTTTCGTCGGAAAGCGCGAGGAAAATTCGAAAAGGCAGGCAAGAAGATGGGCAAGGAGACAGACAAGAAGGAGCAGGGTGTAAATTTTGTGATATTTAAATGAGAGTTATGTAGCAATTTGCCCAGAATCCAGAGACGGTGAGACCGTCGAGCACAAGGAAAAGTACAGCCGTGGGATCGCCGAATTGGTTCCGCTCTCAATAATGGCGGCTCGTGCGAACACCACCGCGCGCGCAACCGTGTAGGGCCGAAATTTCGATTTTTTGGGCGATTTTCAACGATTTCGTGACATTCTGGCGGTTTTCGTACTCGGCCCCCAGTGACCTGTGACATGTACGAAAATTTTCGTATTTTGAAGCCCTGTGACGCGTGACGTACGAACTGAATAAAATGCTACAGTAACAACTTCTCACCTGGGCTTCGCTGAAAAGCCCGCCGCAATCAAGATTTTTTATCAACCCTGTAAACAGCGGGTCCGGGACGAACCACAGATGTTCCGGTATGAGTTTCGCTGAAGTACCCATAGATCTTCAGGTTGGAAGTTCATAGACATACAGTACAGAGTCTCGACTTTCCCGTCGGGATGACGCACGCCGACTTGACTGGAGATGGCTATAACGACGGTTTTTTCATCTCCCTCTGGGCCTGTGCATTGCATACCGACACTACAACTTTTAGCTATCAGCTGCGACCGTTACGGCCCGGGTATGACCGACGTAGGCGCATTTTTCCTTGACGCGATGCGTAACTACTCACAGATGTTCAGCTCTGGGACGCTAAAATCAAGAACGGTGGGCGCATCCAATGGCTCAAAAACCCGGCGACCGGACTCAGGTCCAGTCTTGGACTTCACACCACATCGGCAATTCAACCGGAATGCACAGGCGAGTTGCAATTTCCCCCGGATTTCCTTCATACTTCCGAAGCCTGTTTCTCACCCTGCAGACTCTCTGTTTTGTCTTTACACTTTGTGCACTTTGCCTCGTTGGTCTCTGACATTTCTGTAGCCGGTCATCTCACGGACTCAACCCACATCCAAGTACTTGGGTTTCTCATTATATCGGCCTCCAAAAATCTCTCCTAGAGAACCTCTGGTCCCGAAGTGTCGTCGACGGATTTGGACCTTTGTCCTCCGACGGGCAAACCGGGACAATTCACCACGTCGCCGCTATTCATTTGCCTACCGGCACAGGCGAATCATTTGCGATCGCTTGCATGGGGGCCCGCAAGTCCGCCTGAGGCAATAGCTATGAATCGCACTTACATGGTTGAGCGTCAGCGATCAACAAACGTAAGGAGCTCATCTTTCTCTTGAACATGAAGTGCTGATACTACTGATGCAGCCGAAAGCCAGGGTATATGTTCACACGACCTATCCGGCACGAATATCAGTAAAATTAAGATTTCTGAAGAGTCTGCTGGGAGGCTCGCTGTAGCGCAATTTTCCCCGGGAACCTCAGAGGCACGTGTCCATTTGGTTCAATTTCACGCCAAATTTACAGACTATTCGTGATAACAGGAAGTTGCTTCGGTTTCATATTATGTTCCAGGATACCACACGAGTCTTCCACCCCTGCTTGAATCGCTGTGAGAATCATCAGGCGATCGATACGACTTTTTCAACAGGTAACATGCGGGACGGTTTACAAGATATACAACTATCCATCGAGATAATGTGTGATTTCGAGAATGAGAAAACACCAGCAGACAATTTATACAGGCGTGGAGGGTCGCAATAACAAGATCTGGAGAAGGTTTGGGGGGGGATTGGTCTCTCCGTCATCGACCCACGGCGCATATTAACCCGTAAATATTGCCTTCGACGTCCGTCGACCCTGCCGCCGCAGCCCAATTAACCACCATCGACTTCAAGGCCTCCCGCTGCCCGGACGGCGAGACAATCGACTCGGAGAACTCAACGAGCACCATGCATTTCACGCCCGACCGCTGGAACGATTGGGACGCACCAGCATACGACTTGGTCTGGCTTCCAGTCCGCGTCGTCTCTTCATCCTGCTCGACCACATGGAACGCCAGGACCCGCTGCATGCACAAAGAGCTCCATCAGCCTCACCGCCAACCCATCCAGGCAGGCGTCTTTGTCCGGCGGCGGTGTAAAGCTAACATTGGCCATACTCGCCCCGACCATGCCCCCCCGGGCTCCCGAGAGAGTGAACTCTGGCCGGACCCGCGAGGCGCGCACTCGGCAGGCGCACCGCTGCAGCGTCGCTAACAGCGGCATGAACCGCGCCGTGCGCGGTGTCGGGTTGTCGAGCTTCTCCATGTACTGCGGCGAAACCAGCGCTTTCGTGTCGTCCACCTCGTACCACACGAGGTACTTGGACTCCGGAGCGGCGGTGGGGGACGTGGCCGGGTCGGCGAAGCGGCGGCAGCGGAGAAAGCCTGGCAGTGCGAGGCGCTCGGGGAGGTGCTCGTTTGTCCACCAGTCGTTTAAGGCGGGCTCGTCGACCTCGGTGGGTGAGATGCTGCCCCAGATAATGAGCAGCCCGGCCCCGGCGAGGCTGGAGGAAGTCATGCTCTGTCAAGCAGGATTGGACCTTGGGGTTGGAGAAGGCTTCTTGCTCGCGGGTAATATCGATAATGGTCGTTAATTGGATGTTGTTAATGGGACAAGGGTCAATGGATGGACGTGGGGTGAACTGGAGGTAGGTGGAGTGAAATCGCCCGAAGTCTCTCACCTGAGCTTCTCATCTAATTTAGACGGTACCGTGGGGATTTGCAGAGCGCACAGCCTTTCCTCCCATGGCGTTGGCCTTGTGACAAGAGATTGCCCAGAAATACTAATAGTTCAGTGCGCTAAAACTTCGGCGAGAACAAGATATGCCTTCGCTTCGCTTCGGCTGCGGGGCACAAGCAAAAAAAAAAAAAACTTGAATTGAGCTTATGAAATAAGATGTAACAGGGGAATAGATGTCCGCACACGGAGCAGGTTACGGAGCGGCACTCGCTCCTAGCCACATTCAAGCAGAATCGGCAGCCATAAACAGAAAATCTCAGTCTTTGGTTTGATGAGGGATATTCAAAGAAAACTAGAGCCATAAGCTGTCGCCCAGATAATGCTTGTCGAGGCAAGAGAATAACGTGCAAAAAGTTGCGATGCAAACACTGTGTATCATAGCGGACTGGAAATCCGGACAGCTACTAGTATCAGCAGCAGCAACAACTTTTTGTAGCCAGTATAATATTGAACATTTGGCAGGTAACACTTGATCTAGAATCGCGGCAGCATTAGGGAAGGAGGTACAACGGACGGAACGGATAAGAACCAGGCAGAGATGTATTTGACAGTATTGCGATAGCCAGATCCCGCAAGTATTCGAATAAGCTCCGCAGAGCCACTTATTTCTGCAGTGCGATTGGGCACAGGTTCTTCTTCTCGTTCTCCGTCCCACAGCTATTCCCCAAGGCAAGATCGTCTGCATGCCTCTATTGACCATCGCCGGAAAGAAGAATACCCTCATGGTTCTCCCCCCACATCAGTCCCTCAAGATCGCGGCGTCGGCTGGTGCGAAGGTGATCTATGGTATGAATGTCTCTCGTCGTCCGAAATCTAGTGCGTGAAGCCTAACAAGTTCCGAGGCTCTGTGGATATGGTTGATGCGAAGAATATGAAAATTGCCCGCACAATCGCTCCCCTGGTGAAATCCGTTGCAACAAGCTTGGACCTTGGGTTGAGGAGAAACGGTCAGTTCACCTGTTTATATCATGTGGATCTGACCATCGACTCATTGTCCAATCCAGGGTCGCTTCCGTCGGTGTTCACGACGCTAAATATTTCATTGCTGCCACGAACGTCTTGCAGACAACCATAGCGACGAATCGTTCTACGAAATCCATTACTGTCTGTCCAACGGTGGAGGCGATGGAAGCATGGCAAATGATTAGATTCTTCCCCATGGTGTTGATAGTATGGACGTCCAGCGTTGCTTCTCGGATAGCGATACAGCTCCCATTGACACGACCGCTGAGCTAACTCGATGCACACAGCACCAAGTTGGTCTTCCCGATGATGTTCGAACACGGTCCGCGCTGGAAAGTGCAGACGGACACGAAGTGGAGACCTCAAATTCGGTCCAACGACACCGTCGATTATTCTTGGCATGCCTGGCTTAGCACCGGATTTGGAGATCACAAGTTGCCCATTGACCCTCCTCTGTCAGAGAATGAGCAAATTTTCGATCTGTGGCTTGCGTGAGTGTTTTGTGTTGCATATCCCAGTTGTCCCACACCGTTTCCAGGTTTGAGTTCCCAAGTTCGGCCTTCCAAGAGTGATCGGCGGACACGGCTCAGATCTCGAGAAAAACGAATTGTGGTGTTTTTCGGATGGATTAGTGTACATGTTTTCTGGTATTGAACCGTTGGATCTCGAAGTTGACAATGTATCTGTGGAACTTGCGATACGGGAATTACGACCAAAAAGAGGGTTCATCCCGGCGGTATGTGCCACGACGTATTGCTTCCACAGAACTGCTCTCGGTTGGATGGTATTGAGCACATCCCGATTGATGAAAAGGAGGGAAAGTCTAAACGAATGAGCAACGCTTTCCAGTATGCACACCAATTGTGCCGGGCGGCTGCGAAATCAGTTTCCTTTTACCGAGTTTAGGTCCTCGTTCGAACAGTAGAGCAATTTCGGACCGAGTTGCCGGGATGATTTAGAAATCGAATATTCCACGCAACTATCGAAACTCCGGTTTATAAATGCCTGTCTATAAATAGATGTTTATACGCTTGGTTTGCGGTTGGGAAACATTCATAATACAGGCCCCTCGTCAGCTTTCTCGGGCTGGAGCTCGGGCCTGTGCTGGATTGCTCATCTTCAACATTCTTCCAAGGATGATTTCAATCTAAAAATACTTTCGAACCATTCTTAAAAACTCGGGTTGAATCTTAGTTCAATTCATATTATCAACACATATGCCTTCTGTCCTCTTCGTCTTCACCTCGACTACCAAAACCCTGAGTGGTGCCCAGACTGGATGGTACTTGCCTGAGGCAGCCCATCCTTACTACGTTCTCGCTCCCCATGCAACCATAGACTTTGCCAGCCCGAAGGGAACAAACCCTCCTATCGACGAGGGCAGCGTCAAGGTGGATAACATCAGAGCTCGATCCAAAACTGAAATCACCCTGGATAAACAGATGTTCGAGAACGACGCAGAGTCGATCAAGTTCCTCACCGACGAGATCGTCAAGGCCAAGCTAGCCAATGCGAAGAAGCTCTCCGCGGTCAGCGCAAAGGTAATCTTGTGCTGTGTTTCCGTCGTTGGGTGGAAAACTGAGAATCCTTGACCAGGATTACGACGCCATTTTTTACATTGGCGGCCACGGACCAGTGTTCGATCTACCTATCGACCCGGTGAACATCAAGCTTGCCAACGAGGCGAGTGACTTCTCGCTTGTTTTTGTGTTAACGCACGTCTTAATGGGACTGCAGTTTTATCACTCTGGCAAAATTGTTAGTGCTGTGTGCCATGGGGTGGCTGCTCTTGTAGGGGTTACCGACACCGAAGGCAAATCTATCTTTGCGGGTAAGAATGTCACCGGCTTTTCCAACGCCGAGGAAGAGATCCTCGGTAAAACCAAGGTGGGCACGACCGATACGCGGCATCAGATTTTTTGAAACTTTAAACGTAGGACGTGCCATTTTCAACCGAGGACCGGATCATCAGCCTCGGAGGAAAATATACCAAGGCCGACAAACCTTTCGAAGTATGTGCTTCGAGATCAATTAATCGTGCTTAGTTAGAAGATTGACGAAACGCCAGCTCAAGGTCGTTGTCGATGGGCTTCTGCTCACTGGCCAGAACCCCACCTCCGGTGGTCCCCTTGCCGAAGAGATCCTCAAAGCATTGCAAAAGTAATGGTTGTAATGTTCATTCGAAGCGTCGAGTACATAGACACAGTTACTACATTGTATTTGCAATGGAAACCTGCCACACCTTTAGAATGCGAGTTTCATGTGGTGGTCAAACACGACGAAATTCGCCGTGATATGACCGCTGGCGCGCTATGTCGTTCATAAGCTCCCCTTGACCACCGTCGCTTCTCGTTGATTGAGGAAGATCATATAAGGGACTGAGCTGTAATTAAACATCCCGAATTTGACCCATCTCGCCTTCAATGGCCTCGAATTTATGTCTCTATGGCCGTCCTGTTGGAGAAATGCCCCTCATTGCGGGTAGTCATTTATTTATGGCGCGATGCAGACGGTGCGACGCGGGTGGCATCGCACGAGGATGGAGACAAATTACGCCGAGATATCCGGTTCGTCCTGGTGTGGTGTGAGGAGTTCGAAAAGGACTGGCAGATGGGGGCACATGCCGGTGCAGATTATTGGGCGCGCGCTGAAGCTTTTCGTCACCAGGCGTAGATCCGGGGAAATCGATGGTCACATCGTCGGAAGCAAAATATTGACCTCGGTCAAAAGGTTAGCAGAAAGTAGATATATCAGCGGCAATATCAAAGTTAAGACAAACTTGTCAGGTGCGAGTCTGAAGAACGGTGTCCCGATGCTGTATGAACACCCAGAGACCCCTATGAATGTGTTTTAAGCATATATACATGACTAAGTGTGTCTTTTGATACATCCCCTTTGCAGAACAACTTCTAGATGAAAGAAGAGGTCCGGTCACTGCACTTCATAATGGCTGGTTGATACCACGCAAACTCAAAGAATGAAATGCACGACCATGCACAGGCTTAATGCCAAAAATCAACACTGGCAACAAAAGTCTGCTTGAATGTTTCGAAGAAGTAAAGCTCTCGGTCTACACATTTTGTGAGCCAGAAAAAATAGTTTGACATTCAAATTGAGCTTCTCGCATCGCGCCTTTCCGCGCGCAACGAAAAAACATTCCCCAATACAGAGTTTTTGCAACAAGCTGAAAATCCAAACCTCCAGAATGGTCAACATGACATGAATACTCGGTGTATGTTTTCCCAAACTCACTTGGTTGAAAATCCGCCAAGAAGCACAGGTGCCGCCAAAGCTCAAAATACTGTCGGATTTGGAACGGTAAGTCTTGTTTGGAGCTGGGAGCAGTTATTCTGACCAGTATTTATTTTCAGATGCCCCCCAAATATCCAATAACTGGAAGGCCAGCATTGCCAATGAACAGCCCCTTGCGCAGAAGTATGCGGTCCACCACGGTGAACTATCGAGGTACGAGTTCAGTAAAATATTGAAGTCTGGCTGCGAGAGACTAACGGTGAACCCATCCCATATGGACTCTGTGATGATTGGCGATGTACCAGCTCACTACGCACTCCTTTACTTTACTTACCTGCAGTAAAGTTACTTTTGGCAGACTAAGTTAGTTTTGCCAAGTAACTTTAGTAACCATCAACAAAGAACTAATAGCGATGTCAAGGTCCGGTTCGGTTCAGGTTCGGCGCCTTTCGCTCTGAACGCTGAACCTGAACGCCGCGTTCAGTTCAGGCACTCGCTGAGCCTCGAACCTGAACCGGCGTTCAGGTTCGGTTTGGCGTTCGAACGCGTTCGAACCTGGCAAGATTTCGGGCATCTCGGCGAGCAGGAAAAGTCGTTAATTCCCTGTCTGTGTCATCTAACATCCTGTCCTCATGCCTGTATTCGGTGTACAGCATCGCAACGGTGTGTAACCCAGATTTCTGGCTCAAACACTCGGTCAATGGATGCACACCAGGCCTAGGTTCAACGTGAGAAGATGACAAAAAATCGCGAATGCTGCTCACAGCTACGTCTCTGTAAAAATAGCCCAACAGCTACTGTTCAAATGCATGGTTGAGACGCCAAAGAGATCAGAAAACTCCGAAATTATGATAAAATTCACTGATCTTGAGGGTTTTCCGGTTCAGGTTCAGGTTCGGTTCGAACGCATCTCGTTCCGCCCGAGCGCCGAATCGAACTTGGCGTTCAGGTTCAGATATCTGCTGAACCTGAACCCGAACGCGGCGTCCGGTTCAGGTTCGGTTCAGGTTCGAACCGATTTTCGAACTGAACCTTGCCACCACTACGAAGAACTGCAAAAGCAAGATTGGAGTCAGAAGAAAGACACCTCAGTGGGGCGGCGGTGTTGATTTGTCACTGTTACTGTTATCCTCTTGTTATCCTCTCAACTTGCTCTCAGCTCCATTGACCGCCACGGCTCTTCTGTCGAGATCCTCAACTCAGTGAGTACTTCGGCCAATTCTATCCCCCGGTCTGAGCACTGTTCAAGTTTTGCTTCATGGTGTCGTGCAACTTGATCACCATAAAACTCGACTGATGAAGGTCTACGCGGGGAATCACGAATTCTGAGCAATTGATATGAACTGAGACAACATTTCAAACATGATTCATGTGTGCCTGCGAATCCCGCACTCGACTTCTTGGCCCTATTAGTCCAACTTCAGCCCCCTCCAAAGGTAAGTATTTGAGCGAGAATCGAGCCCAAGAGAGGTGAATTATCACTCCCAGATCATTCATTCCACCGAAATACCCGAAAACGTATGACTGCATCGTGGCTACGGAAAAATCCGTCAGCTCGACCAGGGGTAAATGGCCAGATTTAAGCAGATGACATTTGGACATCTGGAATGTATGTTCCATGACAGCGGAAACTCGGACCGCAAGCGACAGTTTATTGCCCGCCGTGACATGCACACTCAAAGTGGCAGGTGACTATGTGGCCACGAGGCGATACGCTCACTCTTGCCTCCGTCTACTTCCCTGGTTCGGTCCCCATCCACAATCATGCCATTGGGAATACCAATCCCAGTGCGGAAGCCAAGAGGTCTTGATTCAGAGCAGCCGCAGATCATCGGCGGGCTACCTATATGGGAGGCGGATGATGGCGGGTTGCATGCCCTCATGGGCCACCCTAAAGAAGCTGCGACTCTCCAATTATTCTTTGGGGGCCGATCACGGCCGACACGGAACAGGTCAGAATCCTGGCTCGAAGGGACTTGGCTGCTGAAATGTGTCCTCTCAGAGATTTTTCAAGGTGGCTGCAGATCAGTGAGGAGGCGCACGGATCTCTTTGGCCCATTCATCGTGAAACGCCAACCTCATCTCAAGAAATGGATCCTTCTTCAAATCCACCTATCTCACCCTCGCTAACATCTACGACCGTGGATCATATCGACACACTCATTACGACCTGGCGGTATCTCAAAGATAATTCAAGGCGGGTACGACCAAGGGGAACTCGGGATTCGAAATAAGTACATAGGGTCGAAAAGTTTTTTTCGACCCTCGGCGGACCCCCCCTCCTCCCCCCCCTCCTTCCATATAGGGAAGGAGTTTCCCACCCCTAGCGCCGGGCCGTCGCCTCCGCTTAGGGCCGCAGCTTGGGACACTACTGGGGGCGGGCTTGACAGGCAGTTTGACTATCTTACAGTGTAGTAACAGCTTCCTGTCCATCTAATATACCTCTGGTGTGCTCTTCCTTACACCCCTGTACCATACTGGTCTATCACCCCCACTTTACACTGGGCACCAAATTATCATAACCTAGTGGTATATTGGCAGGGAAAAATAGTGGGACTGTACATCCATGATAGTGAGTGTCAAGTTATTTTTTTTTTGAACATCGGGTAAGGTGGTTGAGCCAACGGAAAGCAAAATCTACGCGTCATACGTGATCCGACATTCCATATTAGGAAGCTGACCTCCAAGATGGTTCGGGCATCGTACAAACCCTACCTGACACCTCTGGCATTGTCCAAACGGTAAATTGAGGGTTTTCAACCCCTTCTAACAAAAGTATCAAAAAGTTTTTTTCAGCCTCCCCTGGGACCCCCCCCCCCCCTCCCCACGTACAAAATTTTAATCCCGAGTTCCCCTTGGGTACGACACACATTTCCATCTCATACAGTCATAGATATTCATCTCAAGCAGCCTGATCACACAGAAACGGCTCTTTGTCACTCTCTCCAAATGATTCTCGATTCACCGGTTGCTACTCGCGCGGTCATGGATCTTTCTCACCTCGAAGCGCAATTATTCCTCGATTCAGTCCAGGATGTAGGTTGAAAGATCATAAATTCAGATTCTTGTTTTATAATCGGTGAACAGGTGCTCAACCGCGGAGCGTTGCCTACCGCATGGCACGCTATCAAAGCCCGCGCATTGCTGATAAAGCTTTCCGAAACGAAGGACCAGTTGCCGACATCGTTTTTTATCTCTGGGGTTTCCGATGCGGACCCCCATCCAACGTTCTGCGGAGGCTTCGGAGACGTGTACCGGGCTTTCTATGATGGCGGTATGGTTGCAATGAAGCGCATTCGCCGATTCGCCGGAAGCTCTTCATCAACTAAGGATCGCAGTGTATGTCCAATTTCGTCTGTATATTACAGGGTGAATTAATTCCACGTAGAAATTCTGCCGCGAAGCCTTGGTCTGGCAGAATTTACAGCATCCATTTATCCTTCCCTTTCTCGGTATCGACAGGGAGACATTTCCGTCTGCCTTGTGCTTGGTATCGCCTTGGATGAGCAATGGCACTGTGCTTGAATATTTGGGTCGCTCTGGAAAGTCAGGATACCCTCAAAATGGTTTTACGGTGCCTCTAAGAGTGGTAAGTAAAGCGCGCTGGAACTATCTTTTTTAAAAAGAAAACCAACAAAAATCAATCATACCTTAGATGCTAGAAATTGTAGTGGGATTGGAATACCTTCACAGCATGAATATCGTCCACGGAGATCTTCGAGGTCACAATATTCTCATCTCGGACGACTTCCATGTTCGCCTGACGGATTTTGGCCTTGCAACGACAATTGTGGACGGCGAAGGAGACCAAAGCTCCACCTCGAATCGCGCTGGGAGCGTGCGTTGGTTCGCTCCAGAGCTAATAGATCCGCGGTGGTTCGGCGCTGAGCGGTTCGTGCGGACACGGGCGACGGACGTCTATGCGTTCGCCTGCGTATGCATCGAGGTATGTTTCCTTTCAAACATTCGTAAGTTCAAACACTGACATGGCTAGCTCCACACCGGGAAACCGCCCTTTGCGGAACTCACAGATGCCGCCGTAATATTCAAGGTTGTTCAGGGTGAGCGCCCAGAGCGGCCTGAAACGATGACGGACACAGTTTGGAAGATTGTTACTGCTACTTGGACAGAAAACGGACACGAGAGACTGCCGACGTCCGCTATAATATCATTGCTTGAAGCGTAACTTGCACCTTTCTGTATATATTTTGTCATCATCCTGAATCGGCTAATATACAAAATAGGTAGGTATATCCGTGCCAACTTCTGTGAATCCAATCGACCTATCTATCTATTCTCTCATATCGGGAACGGCAGCGAAACATTTGTCAGCACCTTCATCACATCCACCTGGAACGTGTCTTGGGAACCTGCGTCGGCGCCTCCCCAATCCCATCAAAGAACATCATTAAATTCGGTGCCTCTGTTGTGTAGCCTGGCCACGTCGGTACAGTCTTGCCATTCCGGTCGAGGCTGTTGACGAAGTTGATTAGGTAGTCTGTGAGCTCGCCGCCCTTGTGTACGTTAAATATGTCCGTGGTGTGGAACTGATGGATTGAACAGTCTTAGTGCTTGGTTATGAGCGAGTAGAGAGATTGAACGATGCACAGAGCCGAGAAAGGGCACGGCCTTGTAGCGTTTGTTCACTAGGGAAAATCAGGATGGAATGTCGGTGCGCGATAAAGGGACGTACGGTACCCACTGGTTTTGTTTGCCCGACAGCGCATTTTGGAAGCATCGCCGCGGGGCGTGGAACATGGCGTCACCCTATACAGAACGCAAGAGTCAATCTTCCTGTACGAAGAAAAGAAACCGAGGAAGCTGATCTGGAAACTAGCGAGGCGTTTGAACTGCGGGCTCAGGGCCTGGAAGATACCCGTCCCAAACGGCGATCCCTCCGAGAGGTCACTGGAATACGCAGCACTCAGAGCATCCACAGTCACCTTGCCCCCAGTCGGAGCCCAAACACTTGCAATGTAATCCGAGAATTCGGCGTCCGTTCTGAGAGTACGAATTTAGCCATCGCGGCGAGATGACCGGAAAGGAACGAACGTGATGTTCAGTGGCGACAGCGAGAATATCGTTCCCTCGTCATCGCAGTCGCCTAGATTGCTTCAGTCAAGCTCGTCAATGGGAGAGAGAGATTATTTACCAGTGACAAATGTAATTTTTGCAACTTTACCTTGCTGAACCAAGCGTTGCGGATTATCGGTCAAGAACACTCCTCCCTCGCGCGGCAACCAGCCCAGAACCTGAAACTACATTGAAGACGACCTTCAGTCTATCCTACCTGATATACGATGAGAAGAAAGGCGATGCGTCCTGGGCAGCCTTGAGCTTGTCATATGGAACAGTCCGCAGGCAAGAGTATCTGGGGAGCCGGAACACCCTGTCTGCGCAACAAGATCATTGTAGTCTGTACAAAAATGTTCAGGTCAACTCATGTTAGATCGCAAGTCCCAGAACGTACATTTCTGACCATTCTCGATTGGACCAACAGGCACGGGCGACCCGGACTACATGTACCCAGCGCGGAAGAGGCCCTCTGTGTCGCCGCCATTGGTGAGCATTTGCAGCGCGACAGAGATAGCACCCGCTGATTCGCTCCAGCTGTACGGCCGGGTGTCAGAATATTCTCCGATCCAAGCACAGAATGGGTCGTACATGGTTACTTTTGTGGGATCGCTGCCGAAAGCGGGAATGTATTTCTGGACCCAGCGAAGAGCCTCGCGCTCTTTGCCGAAATATTAAGCAATAAGGAGGTGGGATAATACAGGCAACTCACGATCGTGAAGCCCAAGATTTCCGACGCCTACTTTGCGGACCTCCCTGCCACCCAAGAAGCCAAATGCTATGAGGTAATTAGGATTTATGTGAAAAGAGACGGATGTATGTCTTCCTCACCAGAGACACGGTAGTTTATCGAGATATAGATTATGGGCTGCTCCATCGATGGATCGTTGGACAATGGGAACGCCATCGTAACTTTGTTCTTTGTAAGCCCATGGCATCTATGCGGTTGTCCACAAAAATCGCTCACCTGGCAGGAGTGCCAAACTCAAATCCACCCGCGAATAACCACTACAGTGAGGTGAGCTTCTAGCGGGTGCGCGATGATTTATGCAGCGTACCAGGACAACAGGCAGTTTGGAATCTGCCGTCGCGTTCGCAGGTTTTATAATATTGAGTGTGAGGCCTGGGACGGAGGGAGAATTCGCATCAGGTGCATGAGGTGAGGGGGAAACTCACAGTTCTCGGCGGAAGGGTATTCATTCGAGTATCGGTCGTCGAATAGGTCGCCAATGATCTTTTGCACAACGCCGCTCAGAATGGGAACCACGGCTGTCTGCTGTGAGCAGGCGGGGCCCATTGCCGTCACATTACGTGTCCCGATGTAGGGGTCTACCTTCGTCGGTAGGCGAAATCGGAGGTCTCCAACACTGCGCGGCGGTTGGTGAGTCCAGGTTTTAAAGCAGCGTAGGAAATGCGCACGGCGGTTGAGCGAACGGAATTCCGAGGAAACTTTGCGTGTCCGGCGTCGTGGCCGCTCCAACAAAAGTCCCGTTGTCGAGAGTGATAATAGGTGTCGGGTTAGCGTCAAGGGCGGCCCGAGCCTCAGCAGGAGAGCAGCGAGAATGCCGATTCTGAGGACGGACGACATCGCCCGACAGACAGAAGGAATGGTGGTAACGGAGGAAGGAATGTGGTTCTCCACAAGCTATCGCGGCGTGAAAAGGCTTTGCTCCGGCCTTGGCCACAGCTGAAAACATCTTGTTGGTGTCGCTACGCCGTGCATGGTGATTAGATGTAATCACCAAAGCAGACCATAGATCCACAAGACGCGCCACAGCTTCGCTCCGGCACCTCGACAAATAAATGAAAATGAAAATACTGAGTTGAATTGGGACAATAATACCACAAAAGTATCCGAAATTTAGTCTGTGGAATAGCCTGTGGCTCAAGGCGCTCGGTTTGCAACTATTTGTTGGAATTGGTGGTTTACGAACGACAGCATCCCTGCCAGCACGTGTGCAGTTAGCAGCATGTTTCATCGCTCACAAACTCTACACTGGCATTTGTTGCGTTGCCTGTACAAACTGCACGTACGCATCACAGACGGCGGCGAAAAGCTGCTGACCATCCGCGTACTTCCCATCCCAACAGTTCTCCACTATGGCCTTGAAGGGGGAGAAGAAGACGTCGTCGATCAACAGCCCTTGGCTGTTCAGCGATCGTCCTTGAATGCCCTGATTAACAAACCGTACACGAGAGAGGAAGTGCACACATTACCTCCACGGTGCAACTCAGGCTCAGATGTCATCGTGACGTCCGGATTGTATGTGAGAATTTCGAGGAAAACGCAACCAAAGCCGAATATGTCGACTTTTTTCCCGTTGTAGAGGTTGTCTTCGTACGGGATGGTGGGATCGCAGTAACACAGGGGTGGCAATACGTTGGTTCGACCCCCGTAGAGGGCAGAACCACCGAAATCGCACAGGAGGATGTCCAGATCCGCGGTCAGCAGCATATTTGCTGTGCTGCAGTCCCCCCACACGATCTGGTGCGAATGGACGAAGGCGATACCCTCGGCGATCTGCAGGCCCCATTTTGCGCGCAGTTGGGGGGGAGACATGCGGGCGGGCAAGCAAATAGCGCATGAGGTCGCCGTTCGGGGCTATTGTGAAACGGAGAGGCTCTGATTTGGCAACCTCGTAGCGCGTTTCGACGGGAAGTGAGTAGATATTTTCATTCAAGCATTCCAAGATGCGAGGGTGGGGACCAAGGCAGGAGTAGACGATTCGCTCGG
Source organism: Mycena olivaceomarginata (assembly GCA_029378375.1). Classification (NCBI taxonomy): domain Eukaryota; kingdom Fungi; phylum Basidiomycota; class Agaricomycetes; order Agaricales; family Mycenaceae; genus Mycena; species Mycena olivaceomarginata. The sequence goes on from JARKIC010000400.1 coordinate 132,938, forward strand.
TAGACAGCAAACTGGGGAATTCTGGGTCGCACTCTTTGATGTATACAGAACGGGGTGCGTAGAGAGTATCCATGATGAGATAGATTGGCCAAGAAGGCCCTTGACGCTTTAAAGACAAGGAGTCACATGTGACACAGGTCGTCCTGGTGACCATGTCACATGGAGTCCTTGACATTGTTTTGACGTGTTTGCCGGCGGGAACCACTGCTACGCAAGGCGGTTTTCCGATCGTTCCGCTGGGTCCTCGGACGAGGAAAAACGCGAAAAAGAATCCCAAAAAGGAAAGATTGAAAGAGGATCATAGAAACTCGCAAGTACTCGACAGATACATTATTCCGACACCTCCCAAGCACTCTTCTTCAGTTTGTCCTTATCCCAAGTACATTTTTTCCCCTTGTCGACACCCAGACACCCCGTGAAGTTCCCGCAATGTTTGCATGGCACTGTACAGATGACTCGACAGTTGAGTATTCCACCCGACCCTGGACAGTTGGAGCTCTGACAGCGTCGGCATGTGCGTACAGTCTCACGCTTTCGAACCCGCTTGCGCGGTGGTTCGTTGCGGATCGGATCAACCATTGGGGGTCTTAATCGATTAATATAAGCATGCTTCGGGTTGTCTCGAGACGTACATTGGCAACATTGCATTGTATCGCATTTCGGGCCCAGGATTGGTGGATCTGTTCGAAATATTAAGCATGGATTCAATGCTGGTGAATTACCAACTAGCCTGTTTTGGAAATCGGCTGCTACTTCTCTCCGCAAAAATTGACTAGGAATATAGTCCGGATGGCGGTAGGCGGGAACACGTGAAGATGATGGCTGAGTAAGCCCCGCCTCAGGAGGGACCGGTTCAAACATATCCGAGGGTCGCGATACCGCGAGGTCGGTGGTGATTGACGGAGGAATGGCATCATTGTCCGAGAGTTCCAGTAGGCCATGGGGAGGCTGAATGGCCTCTGCAGTTGAAGTGAGAAAACTCGGGAATGGGAGATGCGGGGCGGAAAAAAATCTCGTGGGTCTGGTCAACAACTTTGAGTTGATCTGAAATCAGTTCCTGCGAGGCGCGGCTGTTGCTATTTCGCTTCCACGATTTAGCGTATGCGACGAGAACTTCTGTGGTAATATAAAACCGAGTTTTCCCATCCGCGGTCTTATTCCATTCTTCTGCGAAGCCTATGTAATCGACACTGTGTTTTCCATCTGATTAGCCGCCGTTGCGAATACTCGAATTTTCTGAAAGAAATATTGCCGGGCTTCGGTAGTTGAAGGAGGAAGGATTGGAAGTGCTAGTCCCTGACGACGGCGGAGCCAATCATTGGTCCCCTTGAGTTTGAAATGTGCCGCTGTCTGGTCATTGTACGGTTCCATTTCCAACCGGAGGCGGAGAGACTCTATCCAGGATATCAATTACTAGAGGTTTCGAGAGAATAAAATCATACCTGGAACAGGGCATATTCCGAACTTCTCTGTTGTAGCTTCGTATAAATCGGCATTCAACCATTCAGAGTATGATGCGGCCCCATTCACAATGCCAGATAGATAGTTTAGCAAGAAAGAGATGCGGTTGATGAGACTCAATGAATGATGGTAGTCCCAGTCGACATTGAAGATATGTTTTGCAAGGGCCTATCGGAAATTTAGCATGCGAGAAGATCAAGTGCGCATCACAATGTACTTGAAGATTGAACCATGTCCGATGATCTGTCAGACAATTGACAGTAAGACGGGGCCCGGCTTGGGATACCAAAACAGTCAGCATCACTGAAGGTGAGCTTTAGATCTTGTACGCACCATTAAACGCCCCAAATTTGCGGTAGACATCGCCATGTGGCCCGCCTTCTAGCTTGCCGGTGCCACGAAGGCATGTGAACTTCGGCAATCCATGATTATCAACGCCGGCCTGTTCGTACATTGGAACACCTTGAATGTCCGAGAGGTAACCTTGGCGAGCAAGATCAACGACTGCGTTTGCCTTCTGCCAGGTTTTGTCGGTGAAAAGTGGTGTTCCTGACTCGGCATCGACGGCATGCCCGTAGGAATTGAGGATGTGTTCAATCGCAGGTACAATTATTTGGGGCGGGGGTACGTATCGAGGGGTTCGGCGTTTGATGTAATCCGGGTGTCGTGAGAGCATCACTTCGAAACTAATGCCAAATGATTTTCTACAGACTTTGTCGACAGCAGTCTTCGCAACTGGATCCCATCGCATGAGATGGTCCCGTAACGCTTGACAGAATGAGGCCCGCAAAGGATGGACGTTCAGCGGCAGCATGTGAAAGACATGGAATATATCTTTCTTCAACCGCGTTAGTTCGGGTTCGGGCGAAACAGGAGAGTTGACGATTTTTGTCAAAGTTTCTACAATGTCCGCATCGGATTTGGAATAGCCGAGTGTTAAGAGATCATTCGTTGTGTCTCCTTCTTTTCGTTTCCCTGGAATACGGGATTAGATGACTTCTGAGTTGCCGACAGGCTAATAATTAAATTAGTACGTACCGTGAACAACGCTTGCATGTGCTTGAAGCATTTCAATTTGGGCAGTTTCCGAGTCAGCAAGGTGGTCCGTGATTTGCGAGAGATCTTCTCTGTCTAGGTCCGACTCGCTTTCGTCCAAATGCTCCCCAGATAGCCCCGGGGGTGCTGGTGGAAACTGGGGGATTCGACGAATTTGAAGGAGAGTCTGCGTGTTTCGATTGCCTCTGAAATTAATATTTTAGTACTCCGGAGTTCAAGTACAAAAAAATAATTTAACTTACCTCCAAAGGAGTGCGCCGGTCAAATGCCAGAAGCTCTATGGGGCTAACTACACTGAATACTGTGTCGGTGGATGCGTCCTTCAATTGCCCTAGGGTATATGCCCCAGCCTTTGTGCGCTTCGAGGTAGACTGAGAAGCTTTGGGCAGAAGGTGTAGAACGGCGGCCACTGAAGGGAGGAGGAGATCATCGACCTCAATGAGGACTCGGCTCTGGCTGGGGACGGCTACTCTTACGCCTTGGAAAGACGTTGTTTGTATGGCCGATATCCTGCCGTATGCTGCAACCTCGCCGCCCTCTTGAACAAGCAAGGCAATCCGAGTCCCCGGCAGAGTATCATGCCGGATACGATCAAGGGGTGCGAGTTTCGTGACCTGCTCAAAAATCATTCGCGATGCAAAAACACCAAGAGCCGCGTAATGGCGAAGATCTGGATGTAGGATTTTGGCCTCCCATTCCTCACATTGTCGGATTGTTGGGTCCTTTGGAAGGTATTTTCCAAGGACCTTTTCCGCCAATACATCCAATCCTCCGGCATCTTTTCGTCCAAGTACACCACGCTGAATTGAGTATTCCTTGAGATCAATAACATTGAACGACGGCTGATCTTCGAGTTGAGAGAACTGCTTTTGCAGACGTGTGAAGTCTGCCTTGATGTGGGAACCAATTTTGAACACACGATCAGAAATGAGAATTCGAAGAAGAGAGATTGGAAGTGTCTTGAAGCGATGAACCTTGTACGTCTCTTAGAAATAGGATCAAATGGCGCAACAGAAAACAAACCGGTATGATAAAAATTGTATCTTCGAAATGCGGCGCAAGCCGGAGTATAGAGACGCCAACCGTTCTCGATGTATTCCACTCTGCATCAAGACTCATGCAGAGGTGGGCATTTTTATCGGCATCGAGGCCGGCCACAAATGTGGAGAGAATCTTGTCGGTTAGTTCAGAGTCCGAAAGGACTTGAATCTGAAAATGTGATGGAATATCTATGGACTCCAACCCGCGCACGGGAGCGGGAGGGGCGAGATTCTTGGCCAGGGATGGGAATGCTTCGTAAATTAATCGTTTATCCTAAACGAAAATAAGCGCGAGGCGCCGAGTGCATGATATACATGCCTTGATAGGATCGTCCGTAAACACAACAAGAGGATCATCAAAGCCGTAAAGTTCAATGGACTTTGCAATGCCTTGAAGTGGCCCAATGCGTTCCTCGTGACTTTTGGTGAGTGTCAGAGCCTGTGCCCGTATACCCCGAGAGTCCATGCACGTCCACAGTGCTCCAAAGATTGGCTGACCGTCAACACTAGCCATGTGTTTATTGATCTTACGACGAATAATGGTCAGTTGAGATTTGCATCAAATAAATTGACGGTGCACACCTTGTGACTATCGTCTATGGAGAGCATATCAGGCCGCTGACAAGCCGTATGCTGATTTGCATCAGGTTCATCCAGCTCGATAGCCTTGTTGAGCATGCCGGCCAGATAGCGTTCACTCGGAACGAAACCAGAGTAACCGTTTGAGTCGCCAAAGTCCCCGAAATCACGGACTCTTTCAGCTAGAAAAGAGTCCAGATTTGTTTGGACCTCGCTCGCCTGGCTGAGTTGTCTCCCGCGGACCATTTCAAAAACAGCTTCGAGATATTGGGCTTGAAGAATGCTGAACCGAAGAGTGTGGGACTCCAAAAGTAGCGACCGAACACCAGATGGCCCCATTTTATGCTGGTTCCCGACGCGGAGCTGGTTCAGGACATTGCGCGAGAGACCCAACTTCCGTGAGAGAATGGCTGGAAAGGCAAGCCGCAGGTAGGGAGGGAGGGAATCGAGGAGTTTCTTGCTCCATCCATGGAAATGTGCTCGGCATGATTTTCGGCAGTAATATGCCCACGAGACAATGTAGAATGTATCCTCGATATCCACTATCCGGCGAGGGGCCAAAACACCATTCTTCTCAAGCTTTTCTCCGCAGTTCGGGCATCTCAAGTCATCCACAAAGAAATGGGGCAACCACAAAAAAATGCGAGGACAGTACATGAGGAACGGGTCAAATTTGTATTCCGAGAGAGCTAAAATAGGTTCTGGGGGATTAATCCAAAAAGATGGCGGGGTGTTTGTAAACACGGCAGGTTTTACCAGCGAGCCCTTCTCTTTTTGAGTTATCATTGGTCGGATGACTTTGTGGAAGTGGCAGTAGAGCCAATCGGGTATGTATTTGGGCTGGGTAAACCATACTGGTCTGACATTCAAAATAGGATAGCTAATGAAAGCGCTGATGCGTACCTTTCCCTAGATCAGTCTTCTCGCCATCTAGAGCCTCGTCTCCCTCATCCTGGGATTCGAGATCGGTGTCCGAGTCACCATCATCTCGGACCGAGAAGTTCTCGCTTTGGGTGAAGAACGGCCCTGTAAAACATCGGAAACAAGCAGAACAACCATTCCGAAAACTTACGCTTCTGTGATCGCTGTGCTGCTGCTCGGAGTTGCTGGAACGATGGAGAATTCGGAGGCGGCTCTGGGGTAGGAACTCGGACTATAACATAGTATGTGATTAAAAACAGGCTGAAATAGAAAGTAAAAATATTTTTACCGGAACCAAAGGAATTCAGAATAGATTGGTCCAGCTCTTTCCAGTGGTCGGCATCGATGTCACCTATGTCGTCGAAGTCGTATTCGTCGTCAGCATCAGATTCTTGGCAGGCGACAGATGGGCGCGAAGCAATGTCGGCTGATAGTCCGGTAGAAAGAAGCAGCCAATCAGTCTAAGCTCAGATGACAATCACGGTGTGCTGGGGCCAGACCTTTCTCATGATCGTGAGGAACCGGTTTAGTAGAAGGACGGCCATGCTTAGGAGCATCCGGGGGTCTCGGACCATCTTTGGAGCCCTTCGGGCGTCCGGGTCGTCGGCCTGACATCGAGAATTGCTGAAGATGACACCGAAAATTGGGACGCGTTAAAAGCTGGAAAAAGCGTGATTTCGATGCAAGCAAGGGCCTAGCTCGTGTTTTAGAGGTGATTCAAATGCCCAGGTAGGGAATTGAGTGTATAGGAGGGTTGAGAGGCTAGCAAGAGGCGGAGAGAGCACCAGCGAGGTTATGTGCCAGTGGCTGTGAAACATACTAATAGTGGCTGTTGCCACATAACGAACATAACGAACATAACGACCCAGCTGATCGATCGGTGAACCCGCAAGGCTGTGCCTGTACTTGCCTTGTAGTACTCTCGAGTCTTACGCTCACTGCGCATACTCAGCGACGAGCCTTTGTTCCGAGTCCTATACTTGGTCCCTGTCCGTAATCGCTGCTTCAATACGCAGTGCCGAGTCCTTGTTTTACAATGGTCCTTGTCCATAATTATCCATGGCTTCTTGCTGAGTCCTATACTTGGTCCCTGTCCGTAATCGCGCACCAGGGGGGATGACAAGGACAAGGACAAAGATGAAGACTTACCTGCCATGATCACAGTGTCTGCGGCACTGTGCCCTCGTCGCGCCCGCCCCCTGGCTTCCCATCACCCTTGCAAATCTCTTCGGCGGCACAATCTCGTGCCCACTTGGAAAGCCAGTTCGTCACTCTCAGGTGGTGTCAGAGGAATGTCTGTACATGGAGCTCCTTGCAGCTGAGTACAGTGACCAGGAACCCGATGCAGAGCTTTGGAGAGTTCCGGTGACAACTTTGACGGGTAAATAATAAGGCAACTTCCGCCTGAACATATACTACCATTTGGGGAATTAACCCTTAGTTTGACCCTTAAAAACACACCCTTAACTAACCCTTAATAAATCTTAAGGCCTTTGTTTCTGGAGCGACCCTTACTGGACAATTTCGTTCAAATCGACAGGGGGTGTGATGCGTGACCTATTTTATCTATTCGACATTTCGGCAGCCGCCCGAATTTTTTGTGTGACACCTCGAAAATTTCAGCATTTGAACTGAAATTTTTGTCTTTTTTTGCGTTTTTTAATTTGATTTTAGACAATTTTGGGGCCTGTGTGACCACTTGGAGGTTCGACAGAGGCCCGAGTGACGCGTGACCTCGACCCAAGTTCGTGATCGACAGGTGGGTGCGTGACATGTGACTGCCGATTTGAACGAAATACTGTAGCATTTCGTTCAATTCGCGGGGCCTGTGACGCGTGACACCCATTCGTGAACTTTGGTTTTCGCGAATTGGCTCAGGGTACTGTGACACAGAAAAAAATTCGCGTTTTTGCCCGGAGCACTCAGCACTGAGACCTACTACCAAGACCTAGGCAGAGCTCACAAATGAGCACATTTTACGCACCAGCATGTGTTTATGGCGCCAACAAGCCGCAGTCATGCCATACTCACGAGTCACCGACAAATCCATTGTGCTTGTGCACTCGCCGCAGCACCGTGACAAATGTGGGCAGTTGTGTGGGAAGAAGTCCTGTTTACTCCCGATCACGTCAGTCGCGTGAGTATGACGTTCACTTTGCACATTTATTATTGCATCACACTTTTCATGTGCGCAACACTTTTAAGTTTTTTTCCGAGCAGCGCAACACTTTTTCGGCGTTACCGTTCGACAGCCGAGCCTGCCGAGCAAGTGGCCTTGTTTGCCTGCACCATTCAGCGCATTTGCTAGCTCCCAAAAGTTTGTTGCTGTACTTATTCTGTATTCTGTCCTAAGTGAAGCCGCTGATCGCTACAAACGCGCTTTTATATTTGAGTGCATCGGTTTCTGAGACTTCAAAGTTCATTGACCAACAAATGTTCGACGCCATCACGTGAGTACAGCCCCGGCCGACGTGTCCTCGCGTCACGTCGGATTTCAGATGCAAATCTGCACGGAGCATCCCAAGTGAAGAACTCATGGTACCACTGTCTCTGTTCTGAAATCTCATGGCAAACAAAGGAATATTGTTGACGTCAAAACAGTGTCCAGTGATACTGTTGAATAACCATGAGGGGAAGGCATTTAGCGGTGAGAGAAAGAACAGTACACAGGCTCGCAAAAGTCATGCAATTGGCTCTGCTAACTTGTGGTATCCCGTTTGGCCATTCACCTCTCACCAGATGATAGGTACAATGGTGAGTTTATCCACATTCGGTTTTGGGCCGAGTTCAATTGGGTCCTTCAATGACATCGGTAACCTGGCCCGACCGTCCGAGGCCTTACCCGACGGCTACCAGAATAGGCGAGCCCGAAAAGTGTTGCGCTGCCAAAAAAAAGTGTTGCGCGCATCGAAAAGTGTGGTGCCATAATTAATGTGCAAAGTGAACGTCATACGTGAGCGCCGCAGCAAATCAAACATCGAGGTACTTGGGGGAAAATTCGCATTTTTCGCAGTTTTTTTAGCGATTTTGTGACTTCTTTCGCAAGTTCGCGACTGGCCTCGGTGACCCGTGACATTCGCGGAATTTGCCAGGCCAGGCGAATTTTTTCTGAATTTGGGGGCTTGTGACGCGTGACACGCGAATTGAATGAAATGCTACAGTAGTACAGTATTAAGACCCTTAACTGCAACACTGTGCTCGTCTGCATCCAAGTACTCTCCACATGAAGGTAGCAGGCTCTGGGTTATCGCCATCCTTTTCTGTGTGTGTTGTGCAATCGGCGGTCTACGGCTCAAACTTGGGTGCATTCTCCAGCGATTCGATAAAGAGAAAGTGAAAAGGAAATAGTGCACAGCCTTCGCTTCAAACGCCGATGAGTGATTGAAATCAGCGTCGATGCGCCATCATGATGCGCCGGGTGACTGAATTGGTGCGGGAAATTCAAGTCGCGATTTAAGTACTTGTGATTCGAAAAAAAATGTGGTCACGCGAGAAGCTACTATCGCTTCAATGTGGAATTCGCTGCCAAATCAGATTTAGAACATGATGAACTCACGCTCATTTGGTGGCACGTAAGTAGCCACGCGCTCATTCTGAGGGAAAAAAAAAGAAACAAAAAACCATAAAGTAATCATTGGGAGAAACCCAAGTGTACATAGAAAACATCTGACCCAAGGTAGATATAGTGACGCCACGTACGCCAAATAACAATTCAAAGTCCCGCAAACTGCTCCACAAGGCGAACAAACGTATTGAAAGGCCCCTTCGCAAAAAAGTCGAGGTTCAAATCATGTCCACTTCCCTGCGCCACAAAAACCTCGAAACTCCGCGCCTCAGGCCAAAACACGCGTTCTCTGGCATTCAACGCCGCTACGTCCACACAATTCTCAGCTGCACAGAATCCCTGATCCTCTGATCCCGCAACCTTCGCGACGGGTCCGGAGTACTCCGACGCTACGGTCGTCACACTCCCCTGCAACTGTGAGGAAAGTGGACCAACGTCCTTCGTGAAGGCGTCGAATGTGAACATGCGGGGTGAAAAAGACGTTGGGCTGGCTGGGTAGAATAAACTGCGGTTGTTGGTTGTGATGTAGTCGGGATCGAGGCCGCCCCAGCAGAGAGGAGTATCGTCCCGCGCGCTCATGACCCCAGGGAGACCGGGCAGCGTGCCGGGTGGGATGTTCAAGTTTCCCGTAAGGATAAGACCGTCAAAGGGAGATTGCCTCCCCTCAGCGACGGCGCCATAGGTCAACGTGGCTGATCCTGCGCTGTGTCCAATGGCAATAACCTTTTTGAAAGGCTGAATCCGGGGAAGGATGGGGACGGTCTTGAGGTGACGGGCTAATTGCGACAAGACCGCGGCGTTGGTGGCGAACTGAACGTCAGACGCGTTTGTGGGTCGGGAACTCAACCCGACGCCCACCAAATCGATGGCAAGGGTGGAGAGGCCGCGGTCGCAGGCGAACGCCGCGTAGGAATAGTTTCTGAATTCCTCGATCGGAGGTGACCAATATTGGTTGGTGTACGTGAATCCGTGTACCAGAAGTTGTATGGCATCTAAACGGAATTTATCAGTCACTACACGGCCAAAAGGAAAACGGTTTAACTGACCTGGATTTCCGGGAGGAGCGGTGTTTGGCCGACAAAGAACACCGAAGACGTCGTAGGTTTCGTTTAGACGACGTAAATCGCTTACATTGCTTTTGAGCCCACCGAATGAATCTGCGGGGTCCTTCGGAATGAGGACGTCGACATGAACGGGGATGATCAGGGATGAGCAGCCGCAGGATTGGGCGGACGCGAGATGGATGTTCAGGAAGATTTGAAAGAGCACAGCGAGCGCACCCGATCCCGTCCGGAGAAGAAAGGGGAGCATATTTGTCGTGAGAATCGCTCCGCCGGAGTGCGCATAGTCTCTTTATACTATATCGTAGAGCCGATTCATCGTGTTTCGGTTCATCGCGCCCGGATATAACCAATGGGGCTGCTGTCGTTCGTATAGCTACGCTGCCGCAGAAGAAAACAATGGCTGGGCCGGGCTTTCTCGGCATCACTGGTTTTCAGTTGGAAAGCGCTTAACGTTTAGATGTAATTATTGTACTTGGGATACTCGGGCCCGAGCGACCCCCGAGCCTCGGTCTTCTACGGCGGTCGGAATGACAGATTAGTTAGCGGATTTAATAGCAAATTTAAATGCTAGTCGCTATGCAATATCCTTGTCCTTTTGTTAGTTTGTAAGATGAAACCCTGATTTAACTGACGTTAAGCGCAACATTTCCTCAACGGTACCCACGACCCCAACGGTCCGGCCGATGACGTTCCCGGTCGACGAGATGTTCGCCCCAGGTATCGCCCGGAAGGGATGGGGATATCAGCTGGATTTCAGTGGTATTTCCGCACATTAAAGCAGAAAAAGGAAGGGAGTGCAAAAGGGCGCCAAGGAGGGAACCGCGAACGACCCTATTGGTTGTCTTCTCCATTGAGCTCGGCGATGCCGACTGGGGTCCAGCAAGAGTGACATCGCGGTTGAAGGTTTTTGTTGTGCTTCTCAGCAGCAAGCTCTCGGCCAGAGTATGTTTGCACGTGAACTTGTACAGTGGGGGATGGACTTGTCACTTTGAATCCCGTTAGCATATTTTAGGTGGAATTTGCAGCGGCCATTGTTGAAGTGCCTGTCTGATAGAATGAATATCTCCGCATGTTCAGGCTAACGGCTTGTTACATTACCGCGTACCAGAGTTTTGCAATGCAATGCACGGCGAAGACATTTCAGGTAAGTGCCAGAGATCATGGTTTCCGGGAACGGGACTGGCCTTTCCCCTTAAATTGAACATCCCCGAGATAGCCGAACTTGGTTGAAAAGTCGCAAGTCTACCAATGACGCCAACGAGAGCGAATATCTAGGCAATTTCATTCACTTTTCACTGTCGTTCATCGTGAAATCAATATAATAAATTTTGAACAAATGATGAATTACGAAGATGATTGAATTTTACTAATAAATAGATGTAACTCTAACTCTGCCTATTCCCCGTCTTCAAACTGTTTTGTAGACGGCTACATACCTCACCCTCATCGAAGAGTCGTATCCGCTGACTGTCTGCGAAGTCGGGTACCCCGGATAGTCACCCCCAACCGCCACGTTGAGGATGATATAGTAGTCGTTCCACGCCAGCTGCACCCACTGCTCAAACGTCCCGATCATCGCCCCGGTGACCTTGTAGAACTCCACCCCATCCAAATACCACGTCAACGCCTGCTTCGTCCAGTCCGAGTTCCGCAAATCAACTTTGAACGCCCACGTGTGGTACTGCCCCGTCGCATAGGCCACTCTCTTGTTGAAACGCGCCGTTGTTCGCTCCGCTCGCGTCCTCGAAATGGAGCGTGCCTTGGTTCTGGCTGCCGAGTTTGTCGGTGACCTCGAAGATGTCCCACTCGCCGCAGCGCGGCCACGGCACGCCGCTGCTGCGGTAGTTGTTCCCCTTCGTCCAGAAGGCGGGCCAGAGCCCCCCGAACTTGGCGGGGCTGCCGGCAAAGTCGGGCACCCAGAGCTCGGACTGGACGATCATCGCGCCGCCCGTGGGGGCGGACCACGCGGCGTTGCTCTCGAGCCGCCCCCGAGTGCCACGTCCCGCCCGAGAGCGTGGGGATGATGTAGAGCTGGCCGTCGCCCGAGAGGTGGACGTTGCCGGTGCCAGAGGTGTAGACCTCGAGCTCGCCGTTGGCGCCCGTGGGCCCGACTTTCTGGACCCACTTGCTGCTGTCGACGCCGACGCCCTGAGCGCCGTTGAAGTCGTCCGACCAGACCACATTATAGCCGGAGAGCGAGGGAATCGCGGCGGAGGCGGTGGCTAGGAAGAGGGAGAGGGCGAGGAAGGGACCAGCGATGGACGGCATGGTTTGTGCTGGGATAAGGGCGGTGTTGGTTTGTGAGATGGATAAGAGCATCGGGGCATCTTATATACTCTTCCTGGTAGTCGGTAGTTGGAAACGGCTCGGCCAACACGGCTTTTGCGCATGCACCGAAACTGCTTGGTCGCCGCCCGCACTGGCGTATATTCGGATGATGTGTCGAAATAAAAGGTAGGGCATGCGGCTATGTCACACGGTTCAACCGGAAGAAAAGTTCAGCCGTGATTCCGTGAAACTAATACGGACTCGCTTCACGGTGCCTTCACCTGACTACATAGTAGGTTCTCGGTCTGAACCCCGCGCCCATGCAGAACTGGTACCGAATCAGGAAACAATCCTGCGCTGTCTACTAAACTCGATGCTGGGGCTGTAATTTGAGCGGCATCGGCAATGGCTTGGTACTTGATAATAATTCAATTCCGGATGAACTTGCGTACCGCGCATGTTGTAAACGCCTGAGTACCCGAGAGGGTCTTGGTAGGCGGAAGCACGAGTTTCAATACGATCGACGGTAATATAGCTGTGATCTGACAACGGAATGAGCGAAACCAATGAACCGTGAAACAACGTAACTCGGCATCACAACCGCAGGCCAGATAAGTAGCCGTTCTTTCGTCGATCCTGTTCTCCAGTCAAAACGAGTCCTGTTCAATTGAATGGGTGTAGATGATACGTGTAGTGATGTCAAGTTCTCTTCAATGTGAAAAAGGATCTTTTTTAATAGAAGACGAACGAGTTTGACGACGTTCAACGATCCCATCTTGGAGTGATCCCATCGCGACGGTGCCTGGCGCCGTGGCGGTGCTGTGATGGTTGATCTTCGCCAATCCCGGTGACCTCTTGAAGTTGCAGCACCTGCGCTGCCTTGGACTCGTTGTACAGGTCGATACATCTAGTGGTGACCGGTCGAGCTCTGTGCCAAGCCATGTCCCGCCCTCCCCGAATGCCAGCTCGCAGTTCCAACATAACCAAGCACCGGGATTAGCACTTGAAATTCCCAGCTGAACATCAGACAAATTACGGGGAGATGCGCATTGCGCATCAGCGACTGTGGCAGTAACCATATCTTCCTCCCCACCACCATGACCATCCCACTCGTCTTGCTGGCTTTACTGGCTGGCGGCGCGCACGCCGAGAGCCAGGTTCCGCTGACGACCGCCCCGACGGACATCTGGACGGCGCTCAGCACGCGCTTCGGCGACCGCGTGTTCAAGGCGGCGCCTTTTGCCCAGCCGTGTTTCGCGAATGCGACGTCTGCGGAGTGCGCCTCTATCCAGGTGTGTGCGCTGGTCGCCCTCCCTTCGTCCTCCAATTCGTCCGGCTGACTCTTGCCCCTCTAGGAACTATACCAAAACGAAAGTGTGTTGCCCCTCTTGTCAGCCTCCCCGCATACTAAGCTGAGCCGCTGTAGAGACCCGCACCGCCCAAGCAAGCGGCTACACTTGGGGCCAGTGGGAGACGTGCCAGGACACGGGGGCCCAGTGCCTGCTCGACTTTGCGGTGCCCACCGATGGCGCGGCGACGGCGGCGCCGAATACGTGCGAGCTGGGGAGCGTGCCTGACTATTTTGTGCGTTGTCTTGCCCCCGTCTCTCCCTCCCCGTTCCATCCCATTCCGGGCGATCGCTCTGTGCTTTGCTCATGCACACCCGCAGATCGACGTTCGCGGCGCAGCCGATGTCATCTCCGCTTTCGCGTTCTCGAAGGAGACGGGCATCCCGCTCATCGTGAAGAATACCGGGGTGAGTCTGCCTCCCTGCCTTTCCTGCCTTCCCTGACGCGCTTGATGTAGCATGACTTCAAAGGCCGGAGCAGCGGACAGGGCTCGCTCGCGTTGTGGGTGCGTCCTCCTCTCTTCTCCCCCTTCCCTTCCCTCCGAGCTGATCAAGTACGACCGACCTAGACGCATAACCTGAAAGACGTACGTACGATGAATATGAACTGCATTGGCCTGACTGACCCGTGCTGGTACGCTAGATCTCATACGACCCCGCCTTCGTCGCTGAGGGATGTACGGACGCGTACCCGGGCGTCACGGCTGGGGTGCGTCCTCTCGTTCCTCCACCCTACGCTTGAGTGCACAATGGGCTAATTGCGCCTCAGGCCGGCGTCCAGTTCTTCGAAGCCTTCGCCTTCGCGGAGGCGCACAACCTCACGCTCGTGGGCGGGAGCGACGCGACCGTCGGGCTGACGGGCGGCTTCACGATGGGCGGCGGGCACGGGGTGCTGTCGCCCGTGCTGGGGCTGGGTGTCGATCGGGTGGTGCGTCTCCTCCCACCTCCCATGTGATATAACGAGGCTGAGAACGCGCACAGCTGGAATACAAGCTCGTCACCCCCGACGGCGTGCGCCGCACGGCCTCCGCGTGCCACAACGAGGACCTCTTCTTCGCGCTCCGCGGCGGCGGCGGCGGCACCTTCGGTGTCGTCCTCTCCGCGACCATCCTCGCCGCCCCTGCCGCCCCCGTCCAAGTCGTCGTCGTCTCCTGGCCCCCCGCCGCCCGATCCGCCAAGCGCACCGAGGCGCTGTGGGCGCTCCTCGCGGAGCACGCGCTGGAGTGGGCGGACGCGGGCTGGGGCGGCTACGCGATGCCCGAGCTCGCGCTGTTCGTGACGCAGCGGCTCTCGAAGGCGGAGGCGGACACGTCGATGGCGCCCCTTCTTGCATTCGCAGATAAGCTCAGGGCGGGGGAGTATGATGAGACGAAGGAAGGAGAGGACGCGGAGAAGAAGGGCGTGGAGGGCGCGATGGGGATCGCAATGGAGTTCCCGAGCTTTTTGCCGTTCTTCACGAACTTTATGACGGATGCAGGGGGCAATGCGGGGGCGGGGGTGCGTTGCTCTCTACCATTATCTCGACAACTAGAAGCTGATGCCCTCGCAGAAAGTCGGCTACAGCGTCTCCCTCACCTCGCGCCTCGTCCAGCGCACGTCCTTCGCGACGCCCGCCGCGCGCGCCAAACTGGTCTCCGCGCTCATGGCGGCGAGCGGCGCGCCCCGCCCCCGACGCGCCGCTCATGATCATCCAGATCACCGCGCCCACCGCCGCGCGCGCGGCGGACCTCGCGCCCGGGCGCACGAGCGTGACGCCCGCGTGGCGCGAGGCGGTGTACCACGTCACGAGCATGGGGATGTGGAACTGGAACGCGACGCGGGCGGAGGTGATGGGCGTGTATGACCGGACGAGTCGGCTGATGGACCATGTACGGGCGGTGACACCGGACGCGGCGTATTTGGTGCGTTCGCGTTCGCGTTCTCCCCTCCTCCCCATTTTCTTTGTCTGTGTGTCTGGATTCGGGAGAGACAGACAGGACTGACGAGACTCTTGGCGTTGTGCAGAACGAGGCGGACGTCTACGAGCCGAACCACGAGGTGTCGTTCTGGGGCGACCACTACCCCGAGCTCGCGACGATCAAGATGAAATAGTGCGTCGCTGTTCTGTTCCTCTCTCCTTGAAGACTGACCCTTCGACAGCGATCCCGACCGGCTGCTGGACTGCTGGCAGTGCGTTGGGTGGAATCCCGACTCGGAGCGGTATTCGTGTTACCTTTGAGCGCATTGGGGCGCTTCCCGCGGTTGCTTCTGGGAATCAGTCGCGTCGTCGGGTCATTTTGGTTCTGCTCAAGGCGGGATTGACGTTTGTACGTGTGGAGTACTAATCTTGCGAGTGTCATCGTCCAAATGTACTTAGTAACTTATGTGCTGTTGGAACTTTGTTGCAGGGAAGCGCATGCTGGGAGGTGCCTAGAGTTACCTCACGAATCCTTCTGCCCGGCCAAAATTCCAGACCGAAAGGAGGTTGATCTTGGTTCAAATACAAGTCCATCTGGTCGGGTGTCTAGTTGGCCAGCCAAATATGTATGTTCCAACTCTATTGTCCGTCCCTCATTCGAGCCGACCCGCAGATTGATCAGTCGGTATAGTTGAGAACATATTTGCGGAGAACGGACCAGCGCAGTGATTTTTCATCGTGGTCAGAATCATAACACCCATAGTTAGAACCTACCTTCAAGACGACTGTTGGAGAAAAGGAGTCATATGTGATATCCCAATGTAGCTCTGATGCGCTCACGACAGATCCAAACACCTTGTGGTCCGTGCGCGGTCTGGCGGTATAAAAGCACACTCTCCTCGTATGTGCAACTCATACTTACCTTGATGGCACAGGCCCCTTCACCTCCCTGGGTCTGTGGGCCGTGGGAACACTCCATAGCACGGCGACCCTGTCCATACAGAGTGCGCCTGCGGCTTGTATGTGCTTAGGTGCATGCACCGTCTCAATATTTTCCTGTTCCACCACGGCCACTCGGCTGGGTGGACCATTTTTTTTCGATCTTCCACCCTCCTAACCCTAACCTTAATCACATCACGATATCTCGCTTTGACCGCCCGCGTGAAGAACCGAAAACATCAATACCCATTTTGAGATTCCTATCAGCAGTCGCTAGTCGCTGCCAATGCAAACCAGAAAAAAAGTTCCGCATCTATAGCTATCACCGGCTCACTCGAATCGGACGAGTGACTTGCCATCCACCAAGCCTTTTTTTTATCCTGCTCGTACTCTGTATGTGTGAGTATATATTTTCGTCAGTCAAAGTCACAAAATGGCCCGACAGCTCCAACAACAGCGCTGGAGAAGACGTGTAATAGGTTGGAAAATGTGCGCGACACCTATCGAAAGAGCCAATTCAGACAGTCGCAGAAGTAGAATACTTAGAGCCTATAGGTTGCATGCGATAGAACTTGAAGCATGTATCTTCCGAATGTTATCGTGTGTCATCGATCAATTTAAATACTGTCAGAACCTGGTTGGACAGGACGTACGTCTGGAGAAGTGCTTGGATCGAAAGAGATCCTTGTATGGAAATTTGTATTTGGTGGGCTGCTGCAAGAGGGATGGCAAATTTTGTTGCTACTACTTAGACGGTGTTCGCCTCTGTTTTGTAAACGTTTCCACATAGTTCAAATGAGTCAATTCGACGGCGGTGTGTACGTGTATATACAGTATTCCAACCCCCTGTCTCCCCCATTTAACTTGCTCGAGGCACTGATTGACCGGTCAGTTAAAACTTGAAAGCATATCGATGAAGAAACCAACTCACCCGAACATGAAGTTACACTCAACAGCACGGAATGCGCACATCCAAGTCGCGCTCCGCCGCACCGCACACGACGCAGCCCGACGGAATACAACACTGGTAGTTCGTCGGCCCCGGACAGTACCCTGCAAATATCAAATTGAATCAATTGAACCAGCGGCGGGGGGTGGGATACTTACCGGCGACGTGGTAGTACGCAGGCGCGTGGCAGTCGGTCGTGTACGTGCAGGTGCCCTTGTTACTGTCGCAACTCTGCGCACTGGCGAACCCGGCGGCGGAGACGGCGAGGAGAGCGATAGAGGGGAAGAAACGCATTTACAGTTTGAACCGGGTGAGGAGCTGTTGAAGATAACAAAAGACATGGTTCCTCTTATACGTCCAGCCCGGTAGGAATCTTTGGTAGCCATGGCACTGTGGAGGAGAAAGGGCGCTAGTCTACTTCAGTGCATATGTGTTGGAGTCTTGCCTTGAAGTTTGTCGTCGGTTGTGTGAATTGATACGCATCGTAAACGCGAACTCGACATCTCGTGGGATATCATAAGATACAGTCGACAGCGTTCAGGGGTGTTGCATGCGATAGATGAATTTATTTTACAATGTAGACAAGTCCGAGACACGAAATACAGACCTACGAATATATCGAACACTCTTACTCCCCTCTCCCCTCCCTGTGAGCCTGACCCTGCATCATATTTCCTTCTTCGCCAACCTGTCCAGCACGCGCATCTCCCCCTTCCCAGCCCCATCCGTGCGTCCTCCCCAAGCACCGCACACGCCTCCAGATCCTCCCCCTCGTCCACCACGCACCGCATCACCTCCGCGACGCAACACTCCGCCGCGTACGCGATGTAGGTGAGCGCCACCGCCAGAATCGCGCGCGGGGGACCGAGGAGGGAGCACACGCACCGCGTCGGTGCGGCAACGCTGCCCCGGGGGCGGCGCGTCAAGGTCCCATCCATCTAATTGTGAATCCGCGACGTCGAGCTCGAGGTCGGAAGCAGGGGGAGGGTGCCCGCACGAGTAGTACGGCAGCGCGAGCGCGAGGAAGTCGCGCGCGACGAGAATGTGCCGCCTGTGCAGCGGCAACGCCGGGTGCTTTGCTGTGTGGCGGGCCTGGGGGCGTGTACAGGTCTAGGATCTGGGAAGCAGTGCCGGGGGCGGTGATGCGGGTGCTGCCCGCGGGGTGGGCAGCGGAGGCGGGGAGGACGCGTATGGCGTGCGTCCAGCTTCCGCGGGGCAGCTTTTTTTGAGACAACGATAGACAAGGAGAGGACATTGAGGCAAGATAAAGGTAGGGTATGAATTGGCGGGACTCGGCCTCGTCGGTAAAAGTATCGACGAGGACGTACGGCGACAGGCTCGGAAGGGGGAGCGGCGGCGGGGCGACGTCCTCGGGGAGCGCGCGCACGGGGGGCGTGTTCCCCGCGGAGGACACGAGGTTCGGGGGCAGCTTGGATTTCGTGGAGCTAGGCGTGCTGTCGGTGCAGACGCGCAGAACGACGTTGCAGCGGTCTCGCAGGGGCTGTCGGGCGGAGAGCATCGGATCGTTACAAGATTAAAGATAAAAGCAAGGGACTGTGAGGTCTCGATGACTCAGTGGGGTTGGTCGGTTGTGAATGAGTGTTGGACGAGCGCGGCTCGTGAAATTTCTAGAAGATTTGGAAAGCCGCTGAAGAGTCGGTGGCACGGAGAAGGATCCCGGTGGCACGCGTATTTATGGGATTCCGGAGTGGCAAAGCGCGGCTAGACCATTGTCCGAGAGACAAAGAACAGAACGGAAGTCAGGGTTCTTTTCGGGGAATGTAGGCAGAGGGATCAAAGCGCTGTGACAGGCTTTTGGAGCTTTGAGGTCATTCAGACTCGGGGAAGCTCTCCTTGGATCGTGTTCTCTTGAATCTTTCTTCTATCTTGCAGCCTAACCGTTGGGCCTTTTTGTCTCACCGGGCGACATCCGCAACGCCATGCAGACAAAAGGGAGTCTGAACGAGAGGAGCAACAACGTTAACCCTGAGCCTACCGTGTTCTCTGGCCTCTTCATGGTGGTCGTCGGCAATATGGTCGGACGGGCACACTTGGACCGGATTTCGCCGGGCTTGACCGATTATTTTTCATTCCATCGCCCAGACTCCAGAGACGCGTTCCTACGGTAACTGACCTCGCACGTTCTTTGTCCGAGGCTCTATGTATTAATTGTACAGTATTACTAAGTACAGATGCGGCTGGTCCTGAATCACATATCATTCATCGCCACCCGCTCGAGACTCTTCAGATCCTCCGCACTCAACCCCATCTGCCCATCCTTTGCTATCATCCGACACCACTCCGCGTCCCCGTCCCCCTCTAGGACGCCCCGCATCACCTGTGTGACCCGACACCCCGACGCATACGCGAGGTACAAAAGCCCAATCGCGAGGACGAGCCGCGTAGGGCCGAGCACAAGGACGCGTACGGGATCCGCCTGCGAGAGCTGGGGCACCTGCGGCGTCATCCCAAAGCTGTCCAGCGGCGCATGTGTTATCGGCGTGTACGCGGGGCTCGACGCCGACCAGCCACCACCGTACGAAGAAGACGTAGACGAGTGGAGCGGGATGTCGGACGGATGTGCAGAAGCGTAGTATGGCAGCGCGAGGGCGAGGAAGTCGCGCGCGAGGAGTAGCTGCTCCGGGGAGAGGTGCAGTTGGCGGGTGGTTTTGAAGGCCGCGGTGGGGAGGTGCAGGTCTAAGCGTGAGCCGCTGACGCCACTGCTGACGAGGTCGATGCCGCCGGCCGGACGGGTTTTGGATGGGGGGAGGAGGCGGATGGTGTGCGTCCAGTTCCCAGGTGGGGGGGGCGCACCGGGAGAAAGAGAAGGGGGTGAGAAGAGATAGAGATAGGGGATGAACTGGCGGGGCGCGTGAGAATCCTGTGGTATGCGGTGGACCTCTTGGATTAGGCAGGAGGAAAAGGCAGTGCTGGATGTATTGCTGCGTGAATGCGAGGTATGGTTCCTCGGGCGGCTGTCACAGAGAGAAGGCATGATTCAAAGGGAGAGATGTGAGATTGATGTGGATATACTGCAGCCCAGTAGCACTTTATATCTTTACGAGTCCATGTACGCATAACAGGAAGGTCTTGTCGTGTCTTGTTCCCGAAAAGGAAATGATGAAAAAATAAGGTCGAGAACAATGAACAAGAACTTGAAAGACTTCCGGCACATATCGCCAGCAAGATTTGTAACCCTTGTGTGGGCTCCAGGTTCGATAGCAGATGCAAATGGAGACTCGAAGACCCGTCAAGTCAAGTACAAGGTCGAAAAGCTTGAACTGCTTGAGACCATGTCCTTGTTTCCATTGCAAACGAATCGTGGGTCAAATCTAGTTGCCCAGAAGACTTTCTTCGAGATTCTTCAGTTCGTAACGGAGGGCCACCAGCTATCTGTGGTCGTGGTGGCGGTAAAGAAGGGCAGCCATCACCTCGTGACTTTGACGGGCGCATCAATTTCATTTCAGACCTCGACGCCGACGGCCTTGCCCTTGTTCTACCCTTGTACTAATTCTTGGCTGGCTCAGCGTTATCCCTTCACTTATGTCCTATGTTCTCTCGAAATCGTTCGAAGATATCGCCCAGCCCGGACGATGCTCCGAGTCGACGCCCTCTTCCCATCCAAGTCGACACGACCCGAGCGTTCATCTGCCTGCAGAATTATTGGTTGAAATCTTCGATATGTGCTCGCCACCAGGTGAAGATGGCTTTGACGGGCTCTCAGAAACAACTACATCGGCCCAAGAGGTAGAACGCCTCGCGAAACAATATCTGCTTCAGCTCTCCCAGGTATGTACATGCGCAGTTTGGATCGTATACTTCGCATCACCTGATTATCGGTTTATTGAAGGTCTGCTCGCGGTGGCACGTCCTCGTCATGGGCACCCCACTGCTGTGGCGCATCATAATAGTCGATACAACGCTTTGGCGCGAGTCGAATATATCTCCGACGACATTGATTAGCCTTGTCGCGACTTCACTTGAACGCGGAGCTAGTCATCCGCTCACCCTTCAGGTCGCTGTGGAAGATGATGAATCGTACAGCTCCGAAGTTCTAGAGCTACTCAGTCGGCATGCCGAGCGGTGGTGGCACGCTCATTTTTGGAGCGGGTTTTCGACATTACAATCCATCGCTACAGCGCGAGGTAATCTCCCGCTTTTGGAGGACCTGGAAATATCCCAGAACGACGACTGGATGGAGTTCGATGTCTTTGAGATCGCTCCACGCTTAACCCATGTCACAGTTACCGGCTGGGCGACCCCGGTCCCAAATATGCCATGGGCTCAAATCCAGCTGTTCCGATACCAAAATTTCGAGCCGAACGACCTTTCATTAGCCATCCTTTGCAATGACTTTTCGCCCCACGCTACTTTCGATCTGACACTCGACGTCGCAGACATCGACTCAAGTGCTATCGACTTGCCCCCGGTCGTCTCAAATGTGTCCGGCTTTCTGCTGTCGCTCACCATAAACGACCCTACCACCGAAGTTCTCGGCGCAGTCGTCGGGTGTCTTACCCTACCCCATCTGGCCACACTCGCCTTGGTGGGCAAGTCCGGCACCGCGCACTCTCTCCCCTGGAGCCAACGCCGCTTCCTCGCCTTCGCCGCCCGCTCCTCGCTGGAAAGCACGCTCACGTCGCTCGAAATCGCCCGGACCACGATCGACGACGACGAGCTGCTCGCATGCCTCGCTGTCTTGCCCCTGCTGGAGCACCTGTTCATCGCCGACAGCGAGGACGCGCCCCACAGCCTCGTCACGGACGCCTTCCTGCGCCGCCTTAGCCTCACCTCCACATCGGGTCCCCCGCCATCACTACTACCACCACAACCGGCCCTGGTCCCGCGCCTCAACTTCGTGTCCCTCACGTCGCTGCTCGACTTCTCCGACGACGTGTACTGGGCGTTCGTCGCCTCGCGCCTCGTCCCCGCGCGGTGGGGCGGTCTCCTCCTGGAGGCCAAGATATATTACCTCCCGGAATGCTACCGGGAATTGTCAGACGAGTTTATTTCGAAGGGATTGGACCTCGAGGAACAAGGGGAGATGAACTTCACCGTACGGTCGAATCCCGAGGAAGCGTGACGATAGCATTTTAATTGCATTGATTCACCCGATTAATCGGCCCCATTTTCGTTCGACCTCGAGACGGTTCGTCTTCGGCCGCACAGGCGAAAGCCCGGTAGATCGAGTTATCGTGATCTGTTCTCAGGACCAACACCATGTTGGAAGAAGCTTTCATAGACACCCCGCTCCGTGGGCGAATCAACGGATTTTCTGGCGGTGTTCGTTACACACCGCAACGAGCTCGTTACGCGTTGATGGTTCCAGTTGACAAGTGGAAGGAACTCCCCAGCTTTGGCACCACTCCGATGATACATCGCGACCACTGACGCCGCGTCGGCCAACTGGGAAAAGATGGACGGAACTCCCCGGCTGTGATACTGTACCGTTGCGACTTGAACTAGATTCCACGAAATTGAACGGTCGGAGGTCAAGCTGTCCTAGTACGTGGTATTTAGTAACTTCGAGATAAGGGGAAACCTCTCTCAAAAGCAAGCTGACAGACAAGCGGCAAGAGGCATCATCATCATCATCAACAGTTGCAATATCCCCACTGTGAGAGTTTTCCGGGCGCTCAGGAGGTCTACGTAAGAAAAGAAGAGGCTGTGATCCTGGGAACGCGGGGATATGGGTAATCGGTCTGATATCTGTCCTCAGGACGGGCTACCATGGTCCATGTGACAACAGAAGACATTGCAGATGTGCTCGTCGAAGATTCGAATTTCGAAGCGATGCATGTTCTCCTGGGACTGGCCGCCCCTTATCTTCCATTCTCCATGAAGAACCGCCTTGCCAGTTCTTAGACCTGTGGAACAGCAGCTCTGTGTCCGGTTCAACATCCATGGATTTAGCCTTCGCTTAGCAACTTCACCAACAAGACTTATCTGCTTCTTCCGAACCCACGAGTTCGATCGTTGCGGCCAGGCCAAATCCGTTCGTTCTGCGACTTCAAGTTCCGTCCGTGACGGTGCCGTACCACGAATGCACCCGTTCTGTTCGTTCCCGCAATCCCGCCTCTTCCGAGTCGATCATCAGACAATCATACGAGAGCGGCGTGTCGCTGTCAGTACTGAAAACAGCGGTCATGATAAATACTTTGCGACGATCTTGAGTCTGACGCCCATCCTTGGTCATGTCTGCAAGCCCTCCTGCAACCCCCCCTCTTGACGGGATCCTTGGAGCAATTGTGATCGGCGCCGTTGTTGGGACATTCCTGTTTGGAATCGGAACGCTGCAGACCTACCACTATTACCGACGATATTCGTCTGATTCGAAGGCGCTGAAAACGCTGGTGTGTTGCTGAACATCTCCGAGAACGAAAACTTATGCAAAGTAATGATCTAAGGTTGGCGCATTATGGTCCTTTGGCATCGCTGCTGGTCAAAATATTTGCTCATATCTCTCGGTACCCAGGTTTATGGAGTTGGGGCATTCTATCAGTATTTGGCATACGGTGAGCCAAATCGACGGATTGCGACATACTGCTCATTTCTCGCTGAAATTTAGCTTTACCAAATCGTTGTCACCTTCTTCGGGAAACTTCCTCATATTCTCAACCCCCCTCACTCGGTGTCAATGTCCGTGCTTTTTGCGGCATTGAGCACGGGGGCTGTCCAAGTGCGTTGTGTATTTAAACAATAAAACCACTTCGCTTACGATCCCGAACTTCCTTGCAGACGTTTTACGCGTTTCGGATCCGAAGGCTTTCGGGACACTGGTTTATTCCCATCATATGCTTTCTCCTGACGGCCGCACGGTTCAGCTTCAACGTCCTCATGTTGATCACCTTCTGGACCTCGAGCTCAGGGTTCGAGCTCATGAAAACCAGACTCCATTGGGCCATGATTAGCGTCTCATCCCTGGCACCGTCCGTGGACATCCTTACCGCTGGATCACTGTGTTTCTACCTGTGGAAGATTCGATCGAGGGGGGTCACATTGGCCAGTACGTCTACAGCTTTATGTTTTCAGAGTAGTATCTCGGCGCTAATACATTTTCTTGATAGAACACGCACCATGTTGGATACACGCATTTTGTGGTCTGTGGGTCAGTGAATCTACCTTTCCTCATTAGAGCTCGAGTTCAACCAATATCTACCGATTAGAGACAACCACTATGACTAGGTGGGTTGTGTTCTGGATAAAGATCCACTTTTTGACGAGTATTGCAGCGCCGCAGGCATACTGCAACTTATCCTCGTCAGTTTGTGACCTCTGCTGTCCCTTCTCAGCTGACAGCCAAATATTCTAGTTCCTTTCACGACCTGACTGTGCGTTCCGCTTCTTGGTTGATTAATTCCAGTTGACCGTGACTCCATTCAGTGGCTTGGATGGCGCTCTTTTTAATACAACCAAAACGTGAGAATTATCTCATTGCAACCCCTTTCGGCGCAGCTCAACATCTCCCAGTGTTTTCAAACTCAATCCTCGCTCAGTGAGCCCGATACGGCCAGTACCTGTTAACCACCTGACGAAAATTGATACTAGCTTGAACGGACGGCAGCGTTTTAGAAAGGCTCCTACCGTGCACAACCTAATGGGCTCCGGCAATTATGATCCTCGTGTGGCGACGCAAGATGCGGTCGGTTGCCATGAGCTTTTTCAGAATGCTTGATTGACACGAAGTAACAGGGAGTCGTTTTTCGGATGGAAACGATATCGGAAAGCGGTCGTGATATCCAGCCGAATTCGGTCGAAAAAGTGCGCTAAATTTTCTCGGAGTCATTGGACTGCCAGACCAATCTGATCCTTTTCATTCTTTTAGACGGCGCACATCTCGCAACCGGTTTAGTGCAGATTCGTCTTGACAGTCAAAGTCTTTCACACTCAGAAATAAGGAGAATCCAACATTGAAACGACATTTGCGGGCCCGTGAATCACTTCCTTTGCCACATTTTCACATTGGATGCATGCTAGAACTCCTTTCATGTGTCGAATCTTTAGTTCGAGAAGCGAAAGCGACGAGTGATCTGCGTACAGTGCAGGTTCTCAAAAGCAGACGGAAGTCAACAACAAATCAATGGGCTTCTCGGCGCTGTGGTTGAAATGCCAAGCTATGCGATAAGAGCCTTCCCAACCTTCATGTTTGGCAAGCCTGTATCTTTTCCACACATACGATGTTTTCACGCTCGCGGGCCGTGCAACTGTTTCAGAACAGCGAGCAGGGCCTCATCACAGAGAAGCTCCCGCAAACAAAAAACGGGAAGTACAAAATATGTCCTAATAGGTAGATCTCGGTTGGGTGGGATATCTAGACAGAGACCCATTGTATGGCACGAAAATCATGGAGAAGGACGCTTTGAGGACGCCGCTAATGACTCGCCATCACGACAGTTTTGTCCACCGTTCTTCTCGGGCGCCAGGACGCAGAAGAAAAGACGGACTCTGGAATCCGTTAATTAGAAGGCTCAACCCGCAAATACAAAATCACGGCGTCTGGGGCGTATCATCCAAAGGAACCTTCTCTTCCGCCAGAGACAGTATTACAACACAATCCTACTTGTGTTTGATTCGACGACCTTGCGCGTGAGAACCACCGTTAGCTCGCGTACATTCCCAATATTCTCCGCCCACCCACTGGGGTCGAGTTCGACGGCTCCAATTTCCGAGTCCCCCTCCACACGGCAGAAGGTCGCAAAACACTCCACGTGAGGCCCATATCTGCCCCCGACCCTGGGTAACCAGCCGCTGACCCGCGGGACATCGATGTAATCCTCCGGCCGCGCGAACCGCTGGACGAACAGATCCGCTGCGCGCTGCACACGCGTCAGTGTTGTTTTATTGTTTCTCGACTTCGAGAAGGAGGAAAGTCATACGTACTCGATGGTTCATGGCTGACAGAGATGCGCGAGAAAACGCGACTTTCTGGCCGCGACAGGTCACCACAAGCTGAGGATATGCGCATTGGCGCGTGGAGAGCATGAACGCGTTTAGGGCGTTCATGACTGGGGAGAGATCCACATTTGTAGACTGCTTTGTGATGTGGTTATGAACTGTCGTATTGGAGTTTGATTCGGAACTCTGACTGGAACTTGTGGGTGGGTTGGTCAGCTGGGTCATGGCTGCGCGAAAGAAAGCGGGATCGGCGATGATTGTCGGCGCACTGCCATTTTTGATGGAGACCACGTGGGAGGCTGGCTTGGTTCAAAAGTCAGCTTCATCGTTGAGTTCGGAGCAAGCCTGTCTCCGGTCCGGCGCGCCGGACTATCTCGGAGAGAGGCTTGGTCCAGGAAAACACCTTCCTCCGGTACTTATAAGTACTTAGATTGACGGTCCCACACAGCCACATCGCTGGTTTAGCTCAGTCTTTTTTGATTGCCTCGGCACTTTTGATCCCCGGATTTTGGCTCATTTGCCGCCTATGGATATAGCACGCGGTAGTTTACTTTACCGCGCCTAAATTTACCGACCCATTGCATTAGTCTCTTGAATATCTACTTGTAATTGTATATATGTACTTGCTGACTCTTATGGTTTCATAGCTACTTATGCCGCTTCGAGTTATATGTACAACGTGTTGTATTTAAGCAGTAGTACAAACAGAATGTACTTCAGTTCCCTGCTGCAAAGTGTCCCCCAAGTCAATCATTCAATAGGTTATGGGCCCCACTCTAATCTAAATACTCCACAGATACCTCTACTCAACAAACCTTTGTTTTCCAACCCTTCTGGTATGGCTACATCCAACATTAGGGTTGGACACAGGTCAAACTGCAGGTACCACACACCCAATCCATACCCATACCTGCTAATTCAGTACCCGGTACGGGTCGGGTCCAAAACCCGTACGGGTCGACCACAACCCACGGGTTTGGCCGGGTTTTACAATCCGCGCAGACCCGTGGTTGAGAAATCACCGAAGAACAGTGAGTATTGACCTATCCAGCTCTGATTCGGCAACAATAAGTCCTGTGAATGCAACATGCAGGTCTCACACAAATTTATGAAGTAAAAAAATGTTGAGAAACTCACAAGTCTTGAGTGATTGAATTGCTCAGACATCTTTTTGAGGCTCCTTGGGGTCAGATATCACAAGCGTACAAAAGATTGCATGGCTGGTAAGTTAGCGCTGCATTTTATTGCTGGCCAAATGCTAGTAATCTACTCAAAATTCACGTACCAAAACCCGTAGAAACCCGCGGGTTCACGGGTCGGGTTCACGGAATGGGCACCGGTTGAAAATTCCCAACTTGTACCCGTACCCGCGTCCACCCGTGACCCAAACCCGCGGGTAGACCCGGTACCCGTGTCAAACCCTATCCAACATGAAGCTCGGTGAACATTTCCTCCGCATTCCGAAATGCGAGGCCGACAGCACCGACTGGAGCATATAAAAATTGCTTCAACTACGCCGCTGACGCTGCTGGGCTGGCCGACCACTCCATCGACTCCTATCTCCCTCCCATTCCACCGGCGCTGCCGGCAGATAGTCCGCCGAGTCCCGTTGAGGTGGCCGTGATCGATGCGTATGACAAGGACCTGAAGACCTACAAGTCGGGTCAGGTGGTCAAGCAGGCCATCGCGTCAAGGATCCTGGACACTGTTCTTGCGGTTCAAGGACGCTAAACGTGCCGCCGAGCTATGGAAGAAGGTTTGAGATGAGTTTGAAAAGAAATCAAAGATGGTTACCATGGATTTACGTTGCAAGCTCCAGGACGAGTGTTGAACCAAGACTGGGGACATAAAAACTCACCTCGCAAAGCTCCAGAACTTGGGGTGGCTTTCCCGCCGCAATCACTGCATTCCGGCCCCGCGCCGGCAAGGTCTGTTTGCCTAGATTGACGTTGGTCGATCTCGGCCGATCATAGTTGGCAGAGTCTGCCGACGTGGCTGCGGAATGCAGTGAATCTGTGAGTGGTGTTTATCACTCAGATCGGGGAAGATAAAAACAGAAACTAACAGTCAGGGGCGCTTTGCATCCTTCCGCCATGTCGCGCACAGCATTGACGGGCACATCGCGCCGTGGCACTAATTAAAGCTCCAACTGTTTCGTTTTCGTTTACGATGGAGCCCAAACTAAATGGAAATGGTTACAAACGTTTAAAACCCGTTTAAACGGTTTATAAATGGTATTAAATACCGGAATTTAATACCATCTCTCTAGCGGACATTCAGGTGAGCAATCATGATGTAGGCTAACTCACGAGCCTCCAGCATATTGTTCTTGCCATATGCATCCATATACCGCAGAAGAACTTCTGTTACTGAGGTCGCCGAGATGTCCGAGCACCATCAGACATTGCCGATTAGGGAAACTTCCCGATCACAAGAGTAAGTGGTGGATTGTGAATATCTCAGGTTATACCAAGCCATAAAATAACTAGGAGCTTGGGTGTATGGCCCCCAAACTTACCACATAGACCTTGGTCGGTGATTGCCGCTCGAGAAACCGTTGAATCGTTTAGTTTTCATTTATTTATTGTTTGGAGGGGTCCGCAAACTAAACGAAAATTTAAACGGTTATTTCCGTTTAAAATGGTTACAAACGAAAACAGTTGAAGCCTTATCACTAATCCATCCCGCACCTTGTATTACCGCGCAATCGGCGGTGATGGGAACGACAAACTCCCCAGAAAGTCGCGCATGTGGATGAGTCCCTAAAACGAAGAGATGTTCGTCATTTGCGAGTCACGTCTTTCGGTACTCGTTCCTCAAACCGAATGAGCAGTGCGCACAGTGTAAAGCCAGAACAAAAATGGGTTATATTCGCGACATTGAACACGAATCAGTGCCCGACGTAGAATTACAGCCAGAACAAAACACAACAACCCAAACCAAAATTGCGAACTATCTGTCCCAACGGTGTTCCAAGGCTCAAAGAGTGATAGGGATGCAGTTGATCGCAATGAGAGTGCCTAGAGTAGACACATTTAGCGCTCTGCATGAAAGAATTTCCAAGATAGATCAGTCACGCACCCCACGAATTCTGGGGGGCGTCGCAGACGACTGTGGTCCCGCCGCTGATCAACAGGGTGAGTTTGAGGTGATACACCGATGACTAAATAGATTACACACCAGTTGTTCCCGATGACGGTGATGGGGGAGCAGCTCAGGCCAACGGGAACGTTGAGGCCAGTGAGGTCGAGGCCAAGAAGGGCAGCGACCGCAGAAGCTGCGGAGCTGTTGGAGTCCTGGACGCTGCTGCAGCACCGGGGGGAGGTCGGGCAAGTGACAGGGGGAGGGGGAGTGCCGGTGGCGGCAGCAAGGGTCTACAATGAAGGCATTAATTAGTTGTCGAGCACGGGTCGGTAGCGCCGAGCGTACAATGAGGACCGAGGTGACAACGACAGAGATCTTGGAGAACATATTGGTTTGTTTGAGAGAGCTTGAACTACCGAGGGATGAGTTCGAGTGAAGATTGAAGGGAGCCGACCTCACTTTTATATCTTTTCTGGCGCGCATTTACCGCGTTTGGAATTATATAGAACCCAGAAACGGATGCGCACGCGTCCGAAATCACCAGGGGTTGTGGAGCGAGTGGAGCCATTTGACAAGAGGATGTCAAGAGTCTCTTCCGTAGAACAAGAAGCATGAGCAGGCGAGGCCAACTATGAACTAATTCAGCGGCGGAATGATGTATCACCGCACCTCGTTCTCACGCTAAGTCAACCAGGGAGGAAACAAAGCATTTATGTGCGCAACACCGATGTTCCAGAGGTAGTCATGGGCGACTGCCTCAAGATCGAAGAGAATGGAGATTTTTCTCCGTGAATTCTGCGCCAGTTCGCAAAAACAAGGGTTGTGTGTGGTGGGAGCAGATGATGGGGAGAGCGCCGCAGGCCTACACTGGGGAGTCCCACCCTTACCGCGACGGCGTTCCTGAATCTCGTTGACGTGCAGGGATGATGGATATCACTCGCATTGCGGGGAAGTGCAATGTTCTGGCGGGGGGAGAGCGCCGCAAGCCTACACTGGAAACCTTCCGAGTCGACTGACGTCAGTGATATTCTGGCGTTGGCTTGGCCCGAGGGCCGAGGGCCGTGGCTTTCCCTTTCGAAAGATCGGAGGCCGGGCCAGAGCCGGAGCCATGGCTTTGCTGGCTTTAGCTTGCAGGCCAAAAAGCTACGGCTTTTGGTGGGGGAGGACAGTACTTTTTGGCTTTCGCCTGACGAAATCCCAGGCCAAGCCAAAGATTTCTCTTGGCCTGGCTTTGGCGTAGCATTTCGACCAAATGCTCACGAGGTGTCACCCGTCACCTGTAGTGTTCATTTTTCCAGGTGTTGATTTCTCGGCAATCATTGGGAAATTACATAATTGCCAGTACGGCGACTCCCGGCCGAGATACTTTCACGTTTTGAGCCTACTTATTTGGGAGGGAAAATTGTAGTGCCACCATCATCTATACCAGTTCATGACCCGCTGTCACTCGTCACCTGAACATTTGGTCGAAACCAATTCCATGGGCCCGGTCCAAGAAGAACTGCGAAACGTGTTTCTTGGAACGATGAGGGCAAGCACTTTCTTTTATAGAGCTTCCCAGAGGCGATATGAGGCGCCTCGGGTAAATTAATGTGGAGACTTGCGCCGCAGAGTCTAGTAGGAGCTTAGGTGTTTACATGTGCGTGTGTAGTGGCATGGCATTGGCATTGGCCTGGCCTCCGATTTTTCGAAAGCGAAAGCCACGGCCCTCGGGCCAAGCCAACGCCAGAATATCACTGACGTCGACGAATTCGACTCGGAACCGTTCCCTGTCATGGTAAAGGTCTCGTGGTCTCGGTGTAGGCTTTGGCCTGGCCTCCGATCTTCCGAAAGCGAAAGCCACGGCCCTCGGGCCAAGCCAACGCCAGAATATCACTGACGTCAGTCGACTCGGAATGTTTCCAGTGTAGGCTTGCGGCGCTCTCCCCCCGCCAGAACATTGCACTTCCCCGCAATGCGAGTGATATCCATCATCCCTGCACGTCAACGAGATTCAGGAACGCCGTCGCGGTAAGGGTGGGACTCCCCAGTGTAGGCCTGCGGCGCTCTCCCCATCATCTGCTCCCACCACACACAACCCTTGTTTTTGCGAACTGGCGCAGAATTCACGGAGAAAAATCTCCATTCTCTTCGATCTTGAGGCAGTCGCCCATGACTACCTCTGGAACATCGGTGTTGCGCACATAAATGCTTTGTTTCCTCCCTGGTTGACTTAGCGTGAGAACGAGGTGCGGTGATACATCATTCCGCCGCTGAATTAGTTCATAGTTGGCCTCGCCTGCTCATGCTTCTTGTTCTACGGAAGAGACTCTCGACATCCTCTTGTCAAATGGCTCCACTCGCTCCACAACCCCTGGTGATTTCGGACGCGTGCGCATCCGTTTCTGGGTTCTATATAATTCCAAACGCGGTAAATGCGCGCCAGAAAAGATATAAAAGTGAGGTCGGCTCCCTTCAAATCTTCACTCGAACTCATCCCTCGGTAGTTCAAGCTCTCTCAAACAAACCAATATGTTCTCCAAGATCTCTGTCGTTGTCACCTCGGTCCTCATTGTACGCTCGGCACTACCGACGGGCCGTGCTCGACAACTAATTGATGCCTTCATTGTAGACCCTTGCTGCCGCCACCGGCACCCCCCCTCCCCCGGTCACTTGCCCGACCTCCCCCCAGTGCTGCAGCAGCGTCCAGGACTCCAACAGCTCCGCAGCTTCTGCGGTCGCTGCCCTTCTTGCCCTTGACCTCACTGGCCTCAACGTGCCCGTTGGCCTGAGCTGTTCGCCCATCACCGTCATCGGGAACAACTGGTGTGTAATCTATTTATTCATCGGTGTATCACCTCAAACTCACCCTGTCGATCAGCGGCGGGACCGAAGTCGTCTGCGATGCCCCCCAGAATTCGTGGGGTGCGTGACTGATCAATTTTGTAAATTTTTTCATGCAGAGCGCTAAATGCTTCTATTCTAGGTGGTCTCATCGCCATCAACTGCATCCCCATCACTGCTTGAGCCTTGGGACGCCGTTGGGACAGATAGTTCGCAGTTTTAGTTTGGGTCGTTGTGTTTTGTTCTGGCTGTAATTCTACGTCGGGCACTGATTCGTGTTCAATGTCACGAATATAACCCATTTTGGTTCTGGCTTTACACTGTGCGCACTACTCACTCGGTCTGAGCAGCAAGTACCTCGAAAAACGTGAATTGAACGAGGAACACCCGCAAATGACCAACTTCTCTTCGTTTTGGGGATTCAACCACATGCCCGACTTTTGGGAGAGCTTGTTTTCCCCATCACCGCGGATTGCGTGGTACCACAAGGTGCGGAATTGATCAGTGCCACGGCAGTGATATCTAGAGAAAATTGAGAACACTCTATGGGATGTCTTGAATCTGCCTCGATCTTGTGATCAAAATTGTAACTGATCCTGCTACCACATTAGATGACTCCGCTGAAGAGGCGGTCATGAATAGAGTTTGAACCGAGACTTGTATCAATGTGTGGGCGGACATCAACCACGCCGACATTGCGCGGACCATTGACAGGTGGCCGAATTTCATTCCAGGTCTCGGGCAATACCTGTGAGGACGCCCTCGAAAGGGCGGCATTCAAACAAAAAGGGTCTTGCACCCCGCACAAAATTGAGGAAAGAAACGGCAAACCAGCAGAAACAATCTTGCCCGCGAGAGAGGTTTCGCGGATCCGCCGGCGAGCAAGAAAGTAGATATTGCTGTAATGCAGACAAACGGCCCAGAGATTTTGCGGTCGACCACGATGGCAGCAATCTCGCGCAAATTTTCAGCCCAGACAAAGGTCAAGGAAACAATGAGCACGTCGAAGGTGAGCGATAGTTTCGAAGACTGCTCGTGTGCAGAGTGCGGCGGGAATCCCGGCATTAGCACAAAGTAACCCAGGAAGGAAAGAAATAACCCGAGAGTCCGAGACTCGGGGTCTCAGCAGGTTCTGGTCGTTCGTTAATTACGAATCCAGATCCATGTCACAGCCGCCCGTGAGCCGCAATGGGCCAGGGGAGGATGTCGCGACTGCCGCGCATTACTGCGACATTGCCGCGGCGGTGGCTGTACTCCTTAATTATGCGGCATAAGTGAGGATTAATCATCGTGTTCGGTGGGTTCAATGAGTTCCACATCGTCCATGATGCACATAACAACTTCTGGGGATCACAATAACTTGATCTACCATACCGTGAGTGCGTCAGATCTTCTTTTCGAGTGGTTGAGTTCACTTCGGGGGTTAAAGGATCTTGCAAATGTGTTTCTGACACAAATTCGTGCAGATTTCATTGATACGTTTGCACGTCAACTGCGTGGCACCGGCGTAGCAGTCCCTCCTCAATGCGTGGCGCTGTCGCGTCAGTGCCGCGGTAACGCTCCCGCAGTGCGCGTCAGCGCCTCGGCAACAAAGCATAAGTTCAAACCACTAATCCGTCAGATAAAAGGTCTGGAATTGGTTGATTCATCCTTCAACTCATTGATCGGTGGAAATTTTCGCTGGCATGTTGGAAATACTATTCTGGCCATAAGTTTTGGTTCCATAGGGTGCGAATTCAAGTCAGTATTAGGTGTTTGGTGGGGATAAGGTCAATATCGAACGTAGTGCGGGAAAGAGCCACCCAATTACCCAATTCACTCAATGAAACATGCAGCACGAGAAATAATACCGCCGGAGAAACCATATTTAGACGAAAAGTACCTAGATTGTAATTTTCATGGAATCCAATCAGCATACTGTGGCCTTTGAACTCGGTATTTCTTTCCAAATGCACACAATAAATGGTTAGTCTTCATCCCCTAATTCTTAAGCTGCTCGGTATTTTTCTCTACTCACCCGATGCAAAGCACAGTCTCCAAAAAGTTCTGGCATGCGCATTGCCAAACATGTCAGCGGGATTGAGCATGGATGTCAACTGAACTTTTGAGAGTTTGAGCCATCTGTAATGAATATATCTCGACTATATCTCGAGCATCTCGCGCGACCTGCCGCGGCCAAACAGTCACACATAGCACATTTCCGAGCCTCCATAATAAAGTATGAACTGGGAAGCTTTGACATAGGTGTGAATATTTTGTTGTCGTGATTGCTACTGCAAAGAAAAAAATTGTAAATGTTGTGATCAAGTCTATATATATAATGCACAGCATGACCTCTTTCCCAACCGCTCGTGTGCCAGGTGTGAGGATGCTGAGAAATTACTTCTCTGCGGTTGAAGTTTGAATTTCCGATAGAAAAATACGAAAGTCCAGTCGCAAGATTTCGGAGACACTACAGAGCACGCATTTTCCATCAATGACTGGTTTGTTCTCTTTGAAGGACTTGGGTGCGCTGGTAACGAGGAAAATTATTCCATTTTTTGAACACAGCGTTGAAGACGGATCTCAAAGTGGCACTGCACTGCAGTGCATCTTCACTGCGCAGCGTGTACGACCGTGCCGTCGAGAGTGCGCAGCGTTTCGTCCTTCAGGAAGGCTCCCCACCCCAAGCTCGACCCGAGGCACGCGGCGCGGCATTTTCCCGAGGGAGAGTTCCTTTTGGATATGGGTTTGGATCAGTGATATCAGCTCGGCAGATTAATTCGTGGCCCCAAATCTCTGTGAGGCCTGATTAAATCCTGGCCCCAACTTTTGGGGCCGCTATTTTTCTCAATTAATCTGGTGGTAGTACAGGCTGTATATATGTAGAATTAATCTAGACACTCCACCCAGCTCTACGATTAAATCTCCAAGGCCACGATTAATTACCTGTAGCAACATGTAGATTAATCTTGTGATAGTACATAGGATTAATCTAGACGACCCAACGAGCCCCGAGATTAAATCTCGAACACCACGATTAAACCCGTACCATCAAGTGTCTAGATTGAATCCCCCAAGCCGCAATTACATTTCCAAGGCCGAGATCAAGTCCGGTGTTTAATCCTGCGATGTGATTCAATTACCAGAGGGCATGTCGAGATTCTGCCGATTAATCTGCGGTTGCAGGGATTAATCGGGTTTGACCTCCCTGAGATTAAATCGTGATCAGGGCCACTGAGTTGAGGAATAATTTAAGGAAGGACTCGCCTTGTCCACGATGATCGCCATCGCAGAAACACCATTGTAGGTGATATACACCGGCAGTGTGAGCTGCCATCCCACTGCACTTTGGGGAACACCAAAATCTGAGGGAAAGACTTTGAGTACAGAACACTGTGGCCATATAAGACGAACACACAAATTCAGAGTTGTGGTGCCACCCACCACAAGCACCTCTGCGGTTGAAAAAAAAATGACAAAGTCAGTGAAGCTGAGAGGTGGGGGAAGTGCGGACGTCATAATACCTCAAGATAATCCTCCTGCCAAAAAAATCCATTCAGCTGCGCATCTCCAGTTAGTTGAGGCAGAAACTTACCTCGTAGCCACCCAGGCGACTGAGCATGGGCTGTTTATGAAATTGAGTGGAGCTCTTGTGGCAGGATGCAGAGGGGTTGTGATAGGTGAGTGCCACAAAGGCAACTCGGTCAGCAGTGCCACGAAAGCAACCAATGCAGAGGACGAGGTGGCAGGGGACGAGGTGGCAGAGCAGAAGAGAGATGGTTCGAAGAACCGGTCACGCGCGCGTGACCTCACTCTTCTTCCTCCTTCCTCCCTTAGACCTTCCTCCCTTCGGTGGTTCCCCTCGTCTCAATGCGAGTTGCTTGTACAGCACTCGTGGAGTTGCTTTTGTAGCACTCTGAGGGGCTTCTTCTTGTCCCATCTCGCCTCTCAACTCCTCTCCAGACTCCAGTCGACTTGCCGTATTTTTCCTTTTCCTTTTCAGACGATGCTAACCGCCATTTCTAGCCCCATGCACTGCAACCGCCAACATCGCCACCGCAGGCACACGACAGACACACAATGGTCCGACGCAGGAGTCCGTTTGAGGGTGGCTTCCTTTTCTTTTCTTTTCGCTTTTTTTTGGCAGATCTCCTGTCTGTTCCGCCTGTCCCGATGTCGCGCGAGAGCGCGGGATTCACGATGACGTGCGCGGATGCGCCGCTGGGTGCATGCATCATTGTCTCTTGTGTCGTGCCGCCCTGCACGACGGCGGGTGTCGTTGGGGGCATGGACTGGGTGTTTGGGGGATCATTGTGTATTGTCTCGTGCTACCCTTGCACGGTGGTGGTTGTCGTTGGGGGCACGGACTGAGTGTTACGGGGGATAGTTGTTTATTGTGTCATGCCACCCCTGAACAGCGGCGGTTGTCGTGGGGGGCACGGACTGGGGGTTATGGGGGATGCGCAAGGCGAGGGTAGATGCATGCACCCTTCCTGCACCTTACTTTTCTGTGGAGCACGGGGTGCGAGACGGGGGACACGCGAAGCGCGGGTGAGTGTATATAGTCCCTGCCGCAGCTTTTCTCCGACGCTGACTGAGAAGCACGGGAGATGTGGGACCGATCCAATCCACCAGCTCCCGTCCACCCACAAGCAACGGCGCGTGCCTCGCACCCCTCTCAGCGGTCGTCTCCGCTTCGGCCTTTCGCCCCTCTTCTCGCCATGGTATCCCCGCCCCCGGCATCGGCAGGAACATACTACCTTCAAACTCGCTCATCCTTCCGCTCCGGGTCCACTGAGCACTGACATGAATGGCTTCGCTTGCGGGAGTCACACTGAG
This sequence comes from Mycena olivaceomarginata, assembly GCA_029378375.1. Lineage (NCBI taxonomy): Eukaryota > Fungi > Basidiomycota > Agaricomycetes > Agaricales > Mycenaceae > Mycena > Mycena olivaceomarginata. Next base: position 169,648 of record JARKIC010000400.1, read on the forward strand.
CAGTGCCTCTGAGCGTGGGCCCAAGTGATTCCCCTCGGGATTGGGGTCGGGCGACAACGAGGGCAACACATGCAGGCTTGATGTGGCGGCACTGGGAGGTGGGGTATCTTTTACCGCATCCCCGCCCGCAGGTCTAGGATTAATTGAGGCTGAATTGTAGAACTAATCCTGGGTTTGAATCCTTTACATTGTAGGATTAAATCCCTGTTTAAACACGATGTATCCAGGCTATGTATATATGTACCATGCAGTGTATTAATATTATTCTGTGGTGAGATTAATCGGGGTGGGATTATTCACAGTAATGGGACTTTCAGGATTAATCGCCAGCGCCACTGATTGATCGGCAGCTAGATAATCGGACCCGCCTGCGATTAATCGCATCTAGGATTAATCTAGCATCTGGGTAAAATATATTGTGTTGCACATATGTGACAGGATTAAAGTAAGATTAAACCTCAAAATAGCGGCCCCAAGAATTGGGGCCCGGATTTAACCAGGCCTCACGAAAAATTGGGGCCACAATTAATCGTAGCTGCTTCGTATGTTGTTTGGATGGCGACATGGATGCGGACGTGGGGACATGGTAGGGGCTGGGGCGCTCTGCCTACGACATGTATCTCGGACCATGCCGTTGACCAGTGCCACGTCTTGGGTGGAAGGTGCACATTCGATGGGCTGAGCACGAGCCAGGAAAGGAAAAGAAGAATCATACCGTTTTTTTATGCTGCCGTTGGTGTCCTTTGCACAGAGTCCGGCTTTTTCAATGGCTACAGTGCAGATCACTCTGTCAATGAACAAAAGCAAAATAATTTCGACTCACACCGCCAATGCAGCCAATACGAGCGCCTAAGTGCCTAATCATCGAGTCCTCAATGAGCAAATGGTCCTCTGACCCTGCGGCATTTAGTTTATTTGCACTTTCCGTCTCTCTCGGGGACTCCGAAGGACACGAAATAAACTATTTACCGCACAAACAGAGTTGATGCAAGGAGTCGCAGCAATGATGCGCAAGCGGGCTTTGGGTGGGATGGTGAAGGAATCAATGTAGAAAGTAAGCATGCATGCTTGAGAGTGAGGCCGTCGACCATGAAAATGGTTAAATTGCGCTACAGAAGGCGGACAGTGAGCGGGCGCGAGGTACAAAGCAGCACTGCAGCAGCGGAGATCTCCGTTGATGGCGTTGGAGTTGGTCATGGAGCATTGTGATAGGAAGAGCAGTGGGCAGGGACCAGTTGGCGGGCGGACGGTTGGCGGGCAGGTGGGAGCGGCGGATGGGCAGGGCAGGCGGCGGGCGGCGGGCGTTGAGCTTGAAGGCTGTGACATCACTTTTGATTGTCCGAATAAGTATGGAAAGCCAGACAATGGATTCAAAATCCATCCGCGTCCTTCCGGCAAACCGTACTTCGGAGCAGAGACCAAGTAAAACACGCAAACTGATTCGGCTGTCGGACTGTTTTCCATAGTTGAATGTCTGCAGTCTTGGAACTACAGCTGTGCATGTACATTGTACAGCTGCAGCAGTTCATGTTTAAATCAGGAGAGCAGAATACCGCGGATTATTGTGAGATCAAACACACTGTTTGACACTGCCAGACAATCTCAGTTATGTCTCCGCGACAAAGGGTAGCGTAGAGGGTGGATTGCCCGTGCAAGCAAAAACTTACCTGCGATCATGGAATTTTATCAAAGCACGAAGTTTGAACAGATGAATTTCAATTCTGAAGGGTTCTTGCCAATAAAAAAATCGGGACCCAAGTCGAGTGTTCAATTCAAAATGGAAGAAAACTACTGTTACGACCATGCACTTTCCGGCTCCTTTCTGACTGTTTACAGCCTATTCCGGTTGCGGCCACCTTACGGCCGTTATGTCCCAACCAACATCCTGTTGTGTCCGGCTAGTTCCGTTGACGCACAACCTTTGGGGTTTTTGCAATGAAGGTCTTCTGGGTGTTCCCCAAATTGAACATATGACTTATGCAACTATGCTTCTCTCTTATTGTTCTTATTGTCTTTCGCTGTACTTATTGTCTTTTACATACTTCTTTCCGCATTAGACTTATCTCCGTATTTAGTATAAATATGTATTATGTTCTACTGTTTCTTTAGTTGAAAATTAATGTGCTTTGCCTCCGCATTGCTCCGTGGTCTGACTTCCGATTCCTTCGTTGCTGAGCCAAGTTAGTTGGTGTACCCGCTCACCTACGTGGTATTACTTATGGCAGTATCTGTCTTCCGGCCTTTCCGTCTCTGGCCTTCCGGCCTTTTCCGACATGGATATAACAACTACCAAGTAAACATGGAGCAACATGGCCAATCCGCAATGAGAATTCCTGGCTCCGTGCGTGGATTAGTGAGCAAAGTTTCCTGCTGCGAGCTGCATAGGTTGAAGACATGATCCGGTCCGCATAAGCTTTAAGTGACTGACCTCCCAGTGTGCATCACGTAGACCGTTAGACATGCATGATATTGACAGTTCTATAATCTATTGGGGTGAGCCAGAATACTGTACTATTTCAACCAAATGTTCACAAGTTTCGGAATTTCCGATGTCCGAGATGGCTGATAAAATTTCTTTCGATTAAAGGTGATTTTTGCACACATCAAAAAGTCTTGGGTGTCACCGTCACCTGAACAATTGGTTGAAATAGTATAGTAGTGGGTGAAGGTCTTGTACTGAATGGTTTGAAATGTAGTTGCTGGCCTGTCGGTGGCAGAAGGGCTGTCAGTCACCTTGAACACAGAGTCCGACACGGAAACACTCGGACATCCATAATTTTTCAGTATAGGCGGTGAGTGTGAGTTAAGTTATGACTTGGCCAAATACTTATTCTTGAAAAGCAAGCCGTTGGGACAGGGGTATGCATTTTCAAATGTGGAATCGGGCTGATAACACAGTTTATCCCAGGGTCCGCTCATGTGGGAACGACTTTACTTCCGGCACTGATAGAACATCGGTGACAGACCTGGTACTGGGGCACCCAGCCATTTATTCAAATCTGCTCGAGTTGCAATATACTATAATGTGTTACACTACATTACAACATCATCTCACAAGGGCTAATGCTGGCCTGGGCAGTTAGCTAAGAGGGATATAATGTGCCTTGGACCATTAGAAAGGCACTGGACAACAATCCTGGTAAAGGGTTGACATGAGAAGTTGCTAATGGAGCAACCGCGGAAAGTGCCTTACCATCCTGGAACGGATTGAGGTGACTGCACATCCCTGACTAAAGGTGTATTACGAGGGATTATCCTTCTGAACAAGAGGGCTTACCGTTGGACATCATCTGGCATCTTCAGAACTGCCAAGAGAAGGTTGGACTTGGTTGATCTACCAATTGACTAAGAAACCATACTTGGGTACTGGGAAGTGACAGCTATCACGGTTCTCAGACAAATCACTTAAGCAGTTCAAAAGCGGGACCAATTGAAGTGAATAGTTACCAAGGAGGGTAATGGTGGGCTGATGAGGAAGTCGGCTAAAAGTTGACATATCAACAATATCTCATCACAATTGTTCTAAGCGATGTAGATCTTGGCTCATTGTTAAGCTCGGCTTGTCAATGTTCCTTATAAATCTGTTCTGTTTTTACTAGTTTCTTGATATCCAACAGGAGTTCATCGGCTAGCTGCCATACCACTAGTCATATACCCTGAACCCTGCTGCACGTTTGTATCTGTCTCGTTTATATTTAGAATCCTGTAAAGTATTTAAGTGGATAGTTATGGGAGGGACACCAGTTAATCTCACCCCACCTGTTGGACCCGAAGCTACTAGGCTTCACGCTTAACCAGTCGAGTAGGCATTCATTCGGAGACACCCAGAAGCTATACCAAAGTTTCATTTGTTTTTCCTGTTTGAATATTATCTGTGTTGGATTTGGATCTTTATAAACGGTGCGTGGACATATTGGATAAACGGAACATATGCATGGAATATAAGGAAACAGATTGGACTTGACAATTGGCTGTAATCTCGCAAGGATTAGCAACCGTGGATACTATTAGAATCGGGATTTCATCAGAATCATTTGTGTTTCACCTTGGAGTACTACCTCCAAACCTAGACCCACATCATACAAAACCATTGAACATAAAATCTTGTCTCACTATCCGTGATTGCGCCTAGAACAGTTTCGAGCAATTTATCTATACAAATTGTAGACCTATAAAGTCTTGCTTCCAAAAGAGAACTAAAGTTCAAATGGCCACAATCTATACTGGATTGGAACCCCGAACTTGCATGAGGATCATAGTGTTTGAGTTGTTGTAGTTGCATTATTGAACCGCATATTCATTTACAAGGTTTGGCTTGTGGTTATTTCACCGCTAGCCCCATAGTCACCGCTTCATCAACCAATGTTTGATTGCAATCCCACGGCCGTTGACTCTCAACAGAGTCAAAGACTTCAATTCTTTGAATAGCCGTGGGATGTTGTTCGAAAAATGGATATTCAGTGGGTTCTGTACTTGCATGGAATTGAAACTAAACTCCTCGCCATTCAGCAGGACAATTCTCAGATTGCTAGGATCAATATCTTCAATAGGGACCGTGGTTCCTGGCGTGCACATGTCTGCGGTGTTAGGCGGATGTTCAAGAGCCACGGATGGTACTCGCTCTTGGAGTGAACCTAAGGTAGAAACACGCACGGTAGGTTCTGATGCAGCTAACAGCACCAAGATGCCAGCTTTCATTCCAGTGAAACGGTGCACTAGGGTGCAGCCGTGAAATCTAATGGATTGACTAGCGAGAAAAGCGAACTAGTCACTCTACTCAAACCAACCAAAACCAAAACAAATCACTAATCCTAATCCTAATACTTGTGTGTGTGTGTTCGGGGAGGTAGGGTACGTATTACCCGTAAAAGGGTGTGCAAGGTTGGAATAAGGCTTTGTTTCAATAGCAACTATGCGGTTTAAGCACAGTTATGCTATGGTAGCAGGGACTTCACGCCAACAGGATATCAAGACTCAAGTTAAACTTTAGACTGTTCAAGTCTTCAGTTTCTTTGTGAGCGGCAGAACCTAACACTACTGGCAGCTAGCCAAGAAGCAGAAGGTAGGGCAGACTATCAACAGACAGACGCTACTTCAATATCAACCAACGCTGCATGAACGGCGGCGGTATCAACGAAACGGGGCTGTTACACAGAAGGTGGACGCTGGGCTAAGGTGCGGACAGTTACACTGAAGGCGGCGGTTTCACTTCTACTAGCACAAACTAGTCTTTAGTCCTGGAGGCCTAAAGCGCTGCTACAGGAGACAAGAGAGTACGATTTACACAACAAATCTTAGTCCTGGAGGCCTAAAGCGCTGCTACAGGAGACGGGTTGGTGCAGGTTTGAACGGGGGCTCTTATATCAATGTGATTGGTAGTCTTTTCGACGTCCCGTATCTCATAATCTTTTCTGTGCGTCTGCAAATATATCTGATTTCTATCACAAATCTAGAGTCTACTATATTGCCCATATATCTGGGGGATAGTTTACTGGCTAATACAGAGTACACAGCTGGCTTTTATACATTTCAGGGAGAAGTAAAGGAGATAGACGGAATGAATAGAAACAATAAAGGGTGGGAGCCCGAGTAGTGAATGGCAAATGGCGTAGAAGACATTCTCAACCATGGGTATTATGACCTGCTACCGGGGCTAGCCTGCATGTATTTCTCTAGCACGCCATAAGATGTGCTTAGTTGTCTTGGTTTCCATCTTTCTGACTGAGCAAGTCTGTCATCGCTGACTAGTCAAGTCAATCTTAGTCAAGTTCTATTCAATTTCTCTATCAGTCCGCACTTCACAGGCTCAGTGGAACACATAGTAAATATCAAGCAGATTGACAAGCATAGCGCGGCGCTATACTGGCAGACCAGTATAGTGACTAGTAAAGTATAGCGCGGCGCTATTCTATAGTGTCGATCCTCATCAACCATATCAGTGAATCCTTGATGCGAGGCCCGCATCTTTCTAACGGTCAGATCTGCCCTGAGTAACCACAGTGATGATTAACTCGGTAACACATCTTCATCCTAATCTAATCAGTTGGTCTTATACACAAAATGGCGCGGCGCTTATATCCCTGCCGGCCCTAATGTGGTTGTACCAATCCTGACTTCGTATATCTTGTTTTAATAGTCATCAGACTATTCAGAGGCCGTTGAGATGGCAAGTCAATAATTCTGAGTAGTTCCCTGATGTTTCACCTCCAATGGCTTACCGCCACCATCTATAGCTCAGTGTAGAATATCATAGTCAGGACGTAACAGCCTTTTGGGCTGCCTTGTCAAGTCTACTCAATCCTTCATAGTTGGTTTGTTACACTGACTTTCGGCCATCAATAGTGTAGCCTACCACCCCAGGGCGGGTGTACGCTCATAATCTAATGCCTCACTTGTGCCCGCTAATAGGTTCAAAATGAAATAAAAACTGGTGTTTTCATGCATGTTTTGGTACACGCCCTATCACCGGACACCTGAGTGCTTACACTTTTTGTTAGCGGTATTATCTCATCTTTCACTTATGTTCATTAATCCTTTCAATCTCCCATTCATCCCGTCATTCCTCAACTACATAGTTTACGACACTTGCTTAGAAGCCTCAGTTACTTGTTGATAACTGAGGTGTATGTCCATTCCTTCAAAGTATTTTATTCCAGTTCTAATTACCCTGTAGGCTACGCTAACAGGTACATAATAATATACCAAGTTACTTGTTGATAACTGAGGTGCTATGCTAACACTTTTCATTTTGCGGTCGACCCTGCGCAGATGAATATCGGTTATCCGAGTATCCTGAAGCACAGGTTAGTTTGCCTATATACACTTGAATCTTGTCATACTGAACCTGTTTCGACAATGCGGCTACTTGTACCCCCACCTTGGAGATCATGTCCAGAACCCAGGCATCCACTTAGATAAATGGTGTAGAAATCAAGGCCTCGCGATTGGAACCGTCAACCTGAGAGGATTGTGTAAGTGCATTGTCTGTGTTTCCATTTGTTGCACCGTCTGCTCCATGTCTGACCACCTCCCACTATATTACACAGATCAGCTCTCGGTCATGGAAAAATCCAAGATTTCGGACATTAGGGTACCTCTCCTGCGGTTCATCCTCTTCTTCCTCATCCACACCTCTCTTTAGTGCTCTGGAAGGCTCGGGTAAAGGTAATGACACCAAATTCAAGGCAGCCAGCCGAGTCAATGTGAGCCATCTTTTTGGGGGCAGGGAAGTACTATGAAGCTCACCCATAGATTATTTGCATTCACTTCTGCATCTGTAAGGGCAAAGGGATTTTTCCGCAGCAGTGCTTTTGCCGTATGCAGTGGCACTACAGCAGTAGTCTGCAGCAGTTGCACCTGTGGCATATGTTGAACTCCTTTATACCACTGTAATTGGTGGGTTAAGATATGTTGGGGGTGTCTGCTGTATTCAATATATTGCTCCACATGTGCCCTGTGTTGAACAACATGATTTCTGAGATGTTGGGACATGAAATAATTTTCATGCAGTGGTGCTCTGCGGCAGTATTGCAGCACCAAAACACAAGCAAACATTGTGCAGCGGCAGTCGGCAGCACTCTGTAGTGGCAAAGTGGGCACTTTGCAGTGGCAGTTGGGCTATTTTCAATGGCAGTCTACCGCATGCTGTGGCAGTATGGCGGCATTTAGAGGGTGTGACAGTGTGGCAATGTGACATTGCAGCGGCAGTGTGGTGGCAGTTGAACTTGACTTCAGCAGCAATACTGTGGCACTGTGACTTCCCTCTCTGATACTGGCCCACTTTGATCATCCCTGTGGCCTCAACCCAGCCTCAACATTACCACACTCAGCTACACTCTGGCCAATACTCCTCCAGTCACCAATATTCAACTGTGCTCATGCTCGCTCGCTAGCACATCTTTGTTGTTGTTTACGCCTCTCACCTACCCAGATCTATTGAAAGAAATATTTCCCACCTCAATGCCTTCAAGTCCTTGCCGATGAGCTTCAAGCCACTTGGTGTCTTCCCTCATTGAATCTGACACAACATCTGTCCAATTTCCCTTGAAAGCTTGAACCCGTACATCCTGCATCATGCCGACCTTGGAATAATCCCGACATCCCGAAATTGCAAGTCGATATTCTTTCGGATGACCCTGAAGTTCTTTTATGGTTGTCTTATTCGTTCTGTGTGCAATAGAGCTATCAACAGGATCTAACTTGGCCATACATACATTAGGTACGGTCAGACTAGAATTTAAATAGACGATTCTGATGACAATTCTGGAGTTGATTCTGGAATTTATTTATTGTAGGAAAATTGTTGTAATTCAGAATTGTCTCGAGAATTGTTGTAGAATTTCCTATGGAGCTTCTACTGAATGCGATTCCGACCCTAATTTGATTTAAAGCTGATTCTGAGTGATTCTCACACAATCCTGATGAAAAAGAATTCCAGAATCATCATTGGAATCATTATCAGAATCAATGTGAGAATCACCCAAAATCATCCACTCTGACCATACATATTCTAAGCTGCCATACTTTGATCAAGCAGTCTGGCCCTAAGGTCTGATTCAACTCCGGCAGTGGCATCCTCTATCCAGTTTATCAATGAACTGTCTGGAATTTGACTATACCTAAACACTGCACTTTTTGCATGTTTTGGAATAGTCTGATTACAGTAGAGGCTTATTTATAAGAGCTGGTATAGCTGGCTGGGTCAGGATCACAGAGTAATGAGTACAAGGGGTAGGGAACTACCCTGCAGACTGGCAGAGCTCACCTCAAAATCCATAGAGGAATGTTTAGCCCACAAACCTCTTAAGGGACTATTTCTGGTCTTATTCCCGCATGATGGAATAGGCCAGATGTACTTGTGACAAGGGCATGCGGAAATGGTCTTATTTCTGCACCAACAGGCTGTGCCTTCCATGTGATAAATGTTAGGGGCCCAGGGATATATATTTCAACAAAGTTGTGGGATAAGCAAAGGTCGGCTAAGGCAATCTGATGGGATTGTTCTTATTCCGAGTAAGTGGAGTTGGGGAAATAAGATCCCTTTCTGGGACAAGTCTCACTATGGGTGTCTATGAGGAGCTGGAGGCCAGGGGAACACAATCTGATGGTCAGGAGTGACAAGAGAGAACCAGGGACAACAGGAAATAAGGCAGACAACTTGGTATCAGTCAGCCAAGAGACTGAGGGTTTCAAACCCCTAGGATGACCAACACTGCATGGTCAGACATTAGGATCAACCTGTATACTGGCCAATGGCAATGCACTTGCAGGAAGCCTTCCGATAGATAAACAGCTAAGGAGGGGGAACTCCGGCGAATTTACTAATTCCTGTTTCATTTGTGGACTTGCATATGATTTTGGGGTTTGTATAAGTAGTCAGGACATTGTTTCGAGTAGGGTACAGAATTACCCATGTACTAGTAGGCTGAATGCTTGTGATTGAACTATTTCTGGGGTTGGCGCAGTGTGTATTGTTGTTGGACTTTAACATTGGGAAACCTTAGTTGGAAATAAGGATTTGATTATTGGAAATGTCTTGGATGTGATTGAGGCTACCTAGTGTCTGGAAATTGAATCATTTATTGTCATTGTCATCATATATTGTCATTGTCATTGCCATCGTTCATCATTCATTGTTCATCGACATCATTCATCATCATCGCCATCGTCTTGAAGTCTTCTGGGAAATAAGCTTTTGGAGCTTGTATTGTCTGGGAATTGTTTATTGTTGACCTCTTTGAGGTCTCCTGCATATTGTCATCACCACCACACACAACACTTGCTGTCTCTTAAGCTGCGAAGCTTTTAAACTTCTTCTTTCCATCACTCAATTATTGCTCAGGTCAACTCCTGGTGATATCTTGTGGTGAAGGTTCATCTTCCTAGGGGAATCTTATACCTTTCCTTCAACCTATTGTTAGGACCTGCAAAGGGATTATCACTTGTCTGACTCTCAACTCTTGCACTCTCAGATCAGCCTATTTCTGATTCTTGTCTTATTTCCGTGGACATCACTGCTTATTTCACAAAGACTTGGGTTATATTTGGGTGATAATTGGGTTGTTAGGGGGAAGCACACTGCTCTGACAATCAGTGATGGCGTGGACTTGGCCCAATGGCTGGATGACCCGCTGCACTATAGAAGTGCGTCATGCATATGCGATGCATGCGAGGACGACAGGACGACCTGGGGATGCGAGAATCCCCATGCGTGTGTGATCATGGTGGCCTCCCAGCTAGGGCAGATCCTCCCTAAATGGATTCCAACACCAGGAGGCAACAAGGCCCCAGACCCCGCGACCACGCCACCAGATGATGTGGTGGTATTATATACATATCCGCATGTAGTAGACAGCTGTCATTCCACTCTTTGTCCGTATCTGCCATGTCCCTCACCGTGGCCGTCCCCTTTCCCTGCTACATATGGTGATTGGAGCAATTCAATGATACACCTTTGGACCAGATTCCGCTACCCACTTGCAAGGAATCATTTCTAGCTTTTTTGACCATTCACTCTTGTTGTCATCCGATCCTTTTTGCTGGCATCCAGCTCACCAGCTTTCTGATCAAGCTAGATCTTACTGGTATCATCACTACTACTTCACATCCACCTTTGGCAACAATTTCAACATCTCTGACCCAGTGCTCGCCGCTCTACCCTTTTTTTTCACCAATCCCATCTCTGGTGGGGCCTGGGAGAAAACCAGCTCCATTCGGAAGTGTGGAAACATTCTTCGTGCAATGCTTGGCGCTTGCGAAAATGTGGTGATGCCCATCTGTGGTCAGTCGGGTGTCCTTCCTCGGTGTATTGGGGGTTCAGGCAAATTGACCGGCAGAATTTCTCAACAATTGGTGCTTGTGTCGTTGCTGTTACCCCTTCGTGCTGTTTGAGGTATCCTCTGGCCCTGTCCGCTTCCAGTTGAACGTGATCATTCACCCTGCTTCCGCTTCCGACTCTCCATTGACACCTTCCGTGATTCCTTGGGCCTCATTGGAGGACAAGTTATAAAACCTGAGGCTTGAATGGGTGGAGTCTTTGGGATCATGACGAGGACATCGTTATTCTGTTGGTTGGGCACTGGAGTGGATAGGCGCCATCAGTTTGTTATCCACTTCATATCCGACATCTCCCACACTTCCTTGGGCTTCATTGGAGGACAAGTTATAAAACCTGAGGCTTGGATGGGTGGAGTCTTTTGGGATCGCGATGAGGACATCGCTATTTTGTTGGGTGGCCAGATGTGGTGGTATTATATACATATCTGCATGTAGTAGACAGCTGTCATTCCACTCTTTTTCCGTATCCACCATAATTCTCACCGTGGCCGTCCCCTTTCCCTGCTACAACAAGGGGGCTGACAGCGAACTCTTCACGCCCCCAGAAGATATTATGGAACTCACCCAGCGTTGACAGAACGAGCTGATAGAACGACCGGACATACCCACGAGGAGACGAGCAGTAGTGGTGCCCACCCCCGCAACTACAACTGTGTATATCACCGGGGCGGTACATGCTCCCCCACGTAAAAGATCGAGTGCGGCTGCTGGCCTGTTTTTCAGCACAGAAGATAGCAGAATAAAGGTCGGTGTGTATCCACCAGCGGAGAACAGTCCCAATATGCCACAGAGTTCTTTGCAGCGCTAGACACAGTCAGAAATGTAGACACGAACTCGGTGCTTACCATATTCAGCACACAGGAGTATGTCTGCGAAGCTATGAACAAAAAACTCCTTAAATGCGAACATGAGGGTTGGGTTGGAGTCCCACACCGTGATGTGCTGCAGTGCCTAGCCGCAGAGCTGAAAGCCAGGAAAGCACCAACCACTTTCAACTAGCAACCCTCCCGAGAGGCTGCTATGCCGACAAGCCACTACACTGGCTAAAAGTGCTGCGAGAGCCCCCAGAAACAAAGAATGGGACTTCACACTCCTCAAAGGCACTGCGCTACCCTGGCTGAGTCTGCAAGGAAATTGACAACGAGTTTTCTACCGAAGCATAAGAGAAGAAAAAATGAAGAAAATGACCCCGAGGCCATCAACAATAAAAACACTTGAACTAGTTCAAAAAGCGGCAGAAGACAGTTTCGGCCAGTACGTGTCAGATGCCGACATCTGGAGAGCCGTATATGTGAAGGATATCCTCCCACAAACGGCACAGTTCCTCTGGAAGGGTCTCTACAACACACATAGGATTGGGAAATACTGAGTCCATATCCCCAAGTGCAAAGATTGTGCCATCTGTAAGGAATGCAATGAAATAGAAGACCTCATACATATCCTAGTTGGGTGCAAGAGTCCTGGGCAAGAGATAATATGGAAAGCTGCTGAATCCTTGTGGCTTGAGAAAGAGGACCAATGGCCAGCAGTGTCGCTAGGAACCGTACTGGGCTGTGGCCTTGTGGAGTTCCAAGACGAGAAGGGTAAGCTGAAGCACGGCACGCAACAGCTATACCGGATACTGATCTCCGAATCCGCGTATCTAATCTGGAGATTAAGAAATAATCGGGTTATCTCCCGAGACGGAGAACTGGCGACAGAGGATGAAATCATGAATAAATGGAAATACGCAATTAATCTAAGACTACAGGTGGATAGAACATTGGCCAATAGGCCCACAAAAGGAAAGCAACCTGCATTGGCACCCAGCTGGTCCTTGCGACCTGGTCCAACACCCTGGACAACAAACAAAGCTTACTGGCCAACTGGTTACAGGAGCCCAGAGTTTTAATGGGTAGCCACACATTCCCCAAGACCCCGACCCGGCAACACAACAACCACAGCATCGGGTAGCGCTGTAGTCCCACACTGCCCTAGGGCGTGTGTAAAGCATCTCTCTGGGTGGTGGAAGCCACTCCCTCGGAACTAAAATTTCTAACCTTTACAAACCAGATGGGCTAACCAATTGTTAGTTGCTACTGGCCAACATACCACCAAAAATAAATAAATAAAAATTAGGTTGTTTGGGTTTAGTTCAAAGCACATCATTCATCGACATAGTAATTTTGCAGAGAATGTTAGGGGCAATGTGAGGTCACACTGTGCTCACAACCTCTGGGTCCTCAGTTGACAATGTCATTGCCTCCTGGTGCTGCGGGCACTGGAGCAATCCTTGCAGCTTCTCAATCCATTGGAAAAGAGGCTACTGTAGTATTACGACCAAAGGTTCAGGTGACAGTGTAGAAGAAGGGGTTGGTCACTGGGTGGATGAGAGTGGGCTAGGTTGTGCTGGCAGAGATGGGATAGACGAGGAGCAAATGTGTGGTGATCCGGGGATATGAATCTGACTAGGTATAGTGTAGAATGTGGAGAGAATCAAATGAAATACTTAGCTCAGGCAAAATGTCAACAGGTGCGAAGATAATCAAAAGGATGGGTGCATTGTGGTGGTAGGAAGCAAGGAGAGATCCCCTGACTGTACAAACAGATAGGAATAAAGTCTCTGATCATAACAATTAAGTAAGTGTCCATGAGGGAAGCCTCAGCTAGAGTGAAACCTCTGTCAGTCAAACCAACCAGTGAAATGCTTGCTCGGTGTCTACAACAGCAGTACTAGTTTAATCAAGACCCAACGAGCAGAATACGAGTTGCTTGTTTAAGGCAAAAACGCAACTACTAACCAAATCCTAACTACTTTCCCCTTGAATGGTTTAGACTGTGCCGCCGAGTATAGGTCTTTTGAACGCTTTAAGAAGGTTCAAGGAGCACAGATAATCCAACAGAGGTTGTGAGGAACAAGCCTGTTTTAAGGGGTCTAGTCTGAAGTGCAAGGGTTGATTTAGAGTATTAGACCTCTTTGAGCAATGCCAAACGAGTGCCTAAGCCAAAAAATTGAGTTTAAGCTTTAGAAGCTTGAGCCAACAATCCCAATCCTAACAAGGTGCCGTGTTCTCCAAATCCCAAATAATAAGCCTTCCAAGGCTACTGTAGTGTGGTGCCGTGTTCTAAATCCTAATAAGCTCTCTCTAGCTTCTTAACCGTTCCCAATTCCAAGATCCCGAGTCAACAATTGATATTGAACTACTTGTGCAGATATAACAAAACTTCTTAACGAAGTCAGTCTTGGGTGACAAGTCCCGAATCTCCGTTGTTTATCAAGCAGTATCCGGTAAAGGCTACTGCTCTTAGGGACAGAAAGTTCAGTGCCTATCCATGCCAAAACCTCCTCCTTATATACTGTACAATTATGCTTACAATACGACAATTATTCTACTCGCTGGTATATGAGTAAGGTGTCCGTAGTTAATCACGTGTAGGTAAATATATAGGATCCTTGTGTGTCGACCCCTTAATGCTTGAGTGTGTCTGGTGTGACTGCTTCCTGTTCGATTGTGTAGACAGTCCCATCTTCTATCCTCATGTCCCCTGTTCAGGACCTTCAGTTTTAGGTAGATGCAGGTACTGGCTCTGAGCCAGTACCTTAATCAGCCCAAACCGCCAAGTGGTTGTGGAGATATGCGAGTTACTGTCCTGGCCTGGTCCAAGTAACCAAATCAGGATGGCAACAATGATTGGATAGTTGATAAGCAAAGTCCAACCACAGCCGGGGTAACCAGCTACTGTTAAACCCGAGTCACCTGATCCGTTGCGCAAGGTTCAGTTTGTAAATCAAGCACAACAAAGTACTTGAACGCCTCTAATCAAGACCCCACAGTGGTGCCCCAGATCATCAGAGAGGACAATTAATATTCCCCATGTTGTTTGTGGGCCCTGTGATGCCTTGATTAAGTAGTGATGCTTAATCTTGGCAATTAAACCCTTAATCATGGATGTCAACCAGTATGAACTTTCCAGTTGATACATCCCAGGCGGACTTGATTAAGGTCCTCATGCAGGATCAAGCCCTGATTAGCCATATCGGACTTATGCTAATCCTTTGGAGCAGCACACTACGTGATTAAGGTAGAAATCAGCAAATTCCTTGCTATTTCACCCATGGTCTGTTTCACGGCTTATCACCGGGAGCTACGCAAAGATGGTATAGGGAGAATGTTGCCCCACACACAACACTGACAAGTGGGTGCCCAGTCCACTGTCGTCTGGATCCCCAGTGTAGTCCAAGAAAGTCGACGACTTGGGTCTGGCTGGTCGCATCTGCTGTATGTAGTGAGGAAAGGAAAGGAATGCGTGGTCGATATCATAGGAATAAGTAAAGGAATGTGGAGGAGAGTGCGATAGCTCAAGAAATAAATATTTTGCAACAAGGCATAAAACCGTCTGTCCAAAGGAAAATGGCTTACCAGTGCAATGTGTACGATGATGTTCAAGCAGCTGGAGAGTAAATCTGGGAATGTGAATGAAAGAATTGAGTCAGTAAGTGAGAAGATGAGAAGTAAAGGGACAAGGGAAAAGCAAAACAAAATATATGAGGTTCGGTTGAACAATTCTGCTTGAACCATGGGAATCGTGTGAAGGTCTGACACTACGTGAGAGTTGAGGGACACCTCCACATTATTCACCAACGCGTGTTCACTATGGCCGCTACATTATTCTGCATATTATTTAGGGCATGTCCCAAATTTCGACCACCTCTTGCCCCTGCGCAATGATCTCCCAAAGCTGGCCTTCACATTGTGATAAGGACCACGGTGTCGGTATCAAAAGATATGTGATTCGAATTCGACTGTGTTCATCCTCTAGAGGGGAAGGTATAGTCGAACAATAGAGCGGAAGGTCAGTGCATGAATCGGCCTTGTATGAGCAGTGTGTGTGTGTGTGTGTGTGTGTGAACGGTTATTCGTGGAGACCGTTTGTCTTCTAGGTGTGGACGTGCGTGGCGGGCCTGTTGTCAGTGAAAACAGTAGAGAAGATGTAAAACCTTAGACCTGGTTCCCCGTATGAGTGTACTGGAACCCTAAATGTGTTGCCCTGTCTGCATTCCTTTGTGCGACTCTTCCCCTTAGAACCATTGCTGGAGATGTGATGTGTGTCGCACAGATGATGGCACCGACGTCGTTCAGTCGACAGCGAGACAGGTTGGTCTCGTTGGCTATGGACAGCGATTTGTATGTGATGGCTTCTCTCCTGGGCCTGTTTTCTACAGAGCGAGGCTCGCGAGAACGGTGATCCTAATCAAGGAAGCCTAGGATTGTGACACTGGGTCCGGTGAGGAGGGACTCTGCTGATGGAGGTGTGGGAGGTGAGACACCGATGAACAAGCGAAGTGTAAGGGATGTGGCCTGTCTCTGGCCGTGGGGCAAGGAGAAGGGTGCACAAGAGGTACAAGGTCGGGAAAGGCTGGGATTACCCCTTTAGATTGAGTGAGAGTGGTACAGTAAGTGGGGGAACACCCCGGAAGCTACTTCTGCAGGTTCGGAAGGTACTGACTACTCCTACTAAATGTGCTCCCTTTTATACCTCCTCAACGACTTCCCACGTTTCCAGAGGTGCCATGCGGGTTCGCAGGTGTTTCCAGGGGGCAGGGAATGTCATGAGGCGTTTCGGGGTGCATATACGGCAGGAAGCTCGGTGCCTCTGCTGAGGAGACCAATCATCTTTAGGTGCGTGCGAGGCACAGCGAGGCCGAATGACCTTGGAATATGTTTGGAGCTTCAGGCACGGCCTGGTGGTCGCGTTGGTAGGTGCTGGAACATTCAGGAAGTGGGAGAGATGGACAGTCTTCCTCGGCTAGTCGATGCTGTCATGTGAAGTGGGGGATGGGCTGTGTTGGGATATCCTCTGCCTCGTCCGATGGGTCGGTGTCAGGCACGCAGTAGGTCCATCTGGTGCGAGAGATTGTCCAGGAATGGAAAGGAGGGGAGGTCGTCCATGCGCCACGGGAGGGGACTGGTCGTATCCTGTTGCTGGACGCTGAGTAGTGACAAACACAATCTGTGTGGTATGGGGAGCGCCAGGTTTCGTTGGAGATGTGTATGCAGAGGGTCGCATCGTAGGAAGGCGTTGAGAGTCCCGGATCATGGGGTACGGGCCGTATCCGGGTGACGATAGTGCAGGAGCGAGCTCTAATGGCGGGGGAGACGATGTGGATGGTGGGGAGAGTGTTGGTCTCGCTCGGAAGCTGCTTCCAGTAACGTAGAAACCTGTTTAGGAAGATCTGTCGCGTACGTCAGAGGCGACGAGCGGTGCATAGCATGCTCAGGGACCTCACAACATGCTTGACATATCATTTTTCTGCTGATTGGCACACAACTTCTATATGACTCTCTGGATGAATTTGGGGTAACTGGCAGAAAGAGATGGCAGTAACTTTGGATGTCTGCGGTAGGCAAAGATGACAATGAAGCAGGATCGGACAGATGTTAGAAAGGAGCTGGGCAGGAAAAGACGCAATGCTTCAATTGTTTTTATGGCCCGCCACAGTCGGCTTATGTCGAACCTCAATCATGTATTTGATATAGGCGGTGTTCACAATCGTAACATCGTAACAGGTGACAGCCACCCATGAACTGAACAATTTTGGTGCTGGTGACAGTGACTTTGTTATTTTCTGGCCTAAAAAGGCAGAAAAAGTGTCAAAAAAATCGGTCCGTCTCAGCCGGATTACTATATATAGTAATATTCCTGTGATTGCTGCTGAGCAATGAAACATCAAGTTCAGTGAATAGTTGAGGTGATGGGTGACACCCCGTGAACCTTTGGTCATAATACTACAGTATTCAAGCAGGGAACGAGGAAGTTGAATCCATGCTTTCTGGGCTCCAACTCGATCAGTGCAACTCTTTGCATGAAGCCCGGACTACAGACAGAAGCCCAAAAGTCCTAGCAAAGTTGCTAAAACGGCCAAGGAAGAGATGGTGAAGCATCTCAAGTCGGCTTCAGAGAATATTGTTGTTGACAATACTCATGCAGAACATCAGCGGTAAGGTTCCACCAGCTACGGTTCAACATCCAAAACGTGTAAGCAAGAACATCCAGAAGATTGGGCCAGCCATTCTATTCGGATGATGCTACAGCTGCTTTATATTGTGTCGATGCTTTGCCTTCTTCGGTATGATGAAGTCCTGCAGATCACCTAGCAGGATGTGACATTTGACATGGAGACTGGAGTCTTGCCGATCTGACTAGATTTGCCTTTTCGCAAGACTCATCGGAACAGAGGTAAGTCCTGTATTCTACTGCACACAGCAATTCAATAACTCATTTTCAGGCATCACACCATTTTATCTCTATAGTATCACCAATGACTTATGCCTTGTAGACCACAGATTCATTCATGGAATACTTCCGCAACAACCTCCTAGATATCGACATCGACCCTCGCCCATACAGCACACTCATTCCGCCGGGGCGGATGCCAGTATCTTGTGATGGTTCTACCCTGGCCTTTCCGTAATATATTCTGCTCCTGGGTTGGATGGGCAGAAAATTTTGACATCCCGGGTACACTGTTCAAGTACTTATTATTGTGGACGAATACCCCTCTGCTCGAGCGGGAAGATTATCTTAATCCCAGTCATCCAGTAGGTGATGTTTGTGGCACTTGTAATCGTAGCTGTCATTGTTTGTGAATCACAGTTCGCATACAGTTGTGTTAACATACCAAAGTACTTCAGAAGTGAAGATATACCTATGGTTCCTCCAGCATAAATCAGCGGCTTCGAAATTCCTCGAGCGTGAAGTGTTTTCACGCACTGAGTCTGACACAAATAACGATCATGTGATCGTGATGACTCAGAGCGCGTCGAGACGTTACATCGCTACATAGGGACGGCTCATACCAACTCAAGGGAGAATACCTGAAAGCATATTCAATTGTTTTTTTATGTTCATTTTCCTTCAGTGGAACATTTTCACTGTTAGGACCGGAGAGATTTGAAAATTTCAGTGTGTTTTGTCCAGTCGGAAGATTTGATTTCATCCGACTGAAAAGAAATTTCTGTTTTGTCCGTTCTATCCAGTTGAAAATAGCTCGTTCTGTTCAGTTGGAACATCTGAACCAATCTATTCTTTTCATGCGACCGAAAGAAATAATTTCTTCCAGTCGACTAAATTCTACTTACCTTTCATTCTCTTCAACTGAAGCCATTAATGTTCTCCAACCGGACAAATTGTCTCCTTTCGTTAATTTTGTCCTGTTCGGCCGCTGAAATGTTTCAACCGTGACTTCTGATCTAAATAGGGGTACCCGTACTTTGGACTTGCCACCATGTCCATCCTGAATTCGGAGGTTCCGTATAGCCAAAGTGATTTGTATGCTGCATTCAAAATTCAACTCTCGCACTAACCAGTCGGCAGAGATGTCTTGAAACCCGCTTCGGTAGCTATGGTACAACATCAAATTCACAAATGGCCCAGAAACTTCAGCGCCAGCAAGACAACGGTTGCACGGCTCCGCCAGGTTCTTTCTGACCCCAAAACTGGATTTACAAATGCCGTAGCATCTGTCCAAAAACCTCGCAGTCCGTCCCCATCTCTATCCATTGTAAGTGAGAAAGGTAAGTCCAATTTCCGCCGTCTTATTGTAAGCTTTAATGTCATCCAGAGGATGAAGGTCAGAAACCACCAAAGGAAACAACTCTGCATGCATGTATCTCCATTTCTTTGGCTGTTCTTCGTTAATATGGCGTTAGGATTCCGACCTAGAGGTGCAACGGGTCAAATTGCTTATCGAAGATGCTGGCGGTCCCAAACCTATTAAAATATCACAAGATATCCTTCTTACAGTCGTTGATCAAGTCCAATGCAGGCCTCGGGAGTAGCGTGTGTCTCTTCGCGAACTTTTGGAAGAATTACAATTTTCCAATTCCGCACTTACCAGTTTCTATTCTCCTCTCGCAATTTCCACTCCTCACATATTGGCTTAGGTCCCGTGATGCTGGCTATTAGGAATCGAGAATACCAGGACTATTGTGTATACTTCGTCAAAGTTACCGACAATGCGCTCTTGGAGGAAACTTCGCCGTCTCCAGAATTTGCAGTCATCCTGAGTGATAACTGCTTGGAAATTTTTGTGGAACAGGTAGTATTTGATTTCGATTTAATACGGTCTACCTTTATTACAGGCTGAAGGCACCTATTTTCACGCCAATCCGGCGTGGGCCACCCAAATCAGATCCCAGAGCAATCCGGGCTCGAGCCTAATGACGTTCGATGTCGATGATCCAAATGCAAAGCCCCTTGAACACGCATACTAAATAACCACAAGCGGCGATAGATACACCGATGTCACATGGTTGAGCACCGAGATCAAAGGTTTGCCCGGATACGAGGACTACGTCAACCATCGTTGCAAAGTTCAGCAAAATGCTGGTGTTGCAGCTTCCTGGGAGCTCATAACACTCGTCCCTCGCACGTATTTCGGGCAGCCATCACATATCACAGTGGGGCATTTACTTGTTCAATATTCTCTTTGGCTTACTGGAGTAGGGCGGCCGTAGGACCAAGAAGATCAAGAAGAAAAGTATGTATTCAAGATGCTCTTGGTATAGGTTCGACATCGTTGGCGGAGGCGGAGAATGCTGCCCGAATTTTGAAGCGGTATGGGGAAGGAGGAACAGATCCAGCGCAAGCGGAGATAAACCGCGTATGGACGACTGAGGCGAAACCGAAAGGTGCAAAGGTTTTGTACCCTTTCCTGGTTGAGTGGGAAAGGGCACATAATGTAACTCATGTATCGGACCAAATGCAAATGGAAGTGAACTTTATTCATGGATACCTAGCACATGTCGGAACCGGCCAAGGCTTCAGGTGCGCGTGGCGGAACCTTTACTAAGCCCTAAGCACCTGGGGAGGGGTTTGACTTGAGTGTGTGTGAGCGCTGGTAACAAAAAGAACATACAATGCAGTGGTGCCAAATAACGACGGCGACGAAGGAGTTCGACCCGCAGCACCCGTATCTTCAGGTGGGTGCTGCGGGCGATGCATGTGCCGAGAAAGAACACAAAAATCCGGCGTGCCGCGAGAGCGACACGGAGGAAGCCGATGTTTTTGTCAAATTTTGTCAGTGTCGTCTGGAATAACGGGAAGCCTGAATTTCACCCACGGTTGGCGAGATCTGACCGGTCACGGGGCCTGCCTAGGGTCCTGGTGAGGTGGTATGCGGGTGGGGCGGACACATAGTCGTGTGAGTGCTGGCCAAAAGAAAGGTTACAGTTTGATGGTGCCTAAAAAGGCAATGGCGGCGGCGTCGTATGCGGTGGCGACGACGAAGGTCGAGTCGCAATGCCCACATCTTTCAGGAGGTGTTGGGGGAGACACTGAGTGCTGAAGAAAAACACATCGATTCAGTATGGCGCAAGAGGGATAAAGGGAATTTCAATTTTCTTATCAAATTTTGTTGTCGCTGTGTGCAAGCGACGGCGAGCTGCACCGTTGGCCTCCGGCCGGCGATCTGACATCATGAGGCGCTTCCCTGGGATCCTAATCAAGTGGGACACAGGCGGGACAACACATGCGGAGATGGGTTAAAATCGAAATGAGGGTTCGTGTGGAGAGGGACCAAAAAGGCGCTATGGCGGCGCCGTGCACAATGCCGACGTCGCGTGAGAGCCCGAAACACTGAGGTAAGTAGGATGCGAGTCTAAATAATATGTACGCCGAGAAGGAACACAGAATTGGCGGCAATCAATGAAGAACTGGAGAAAAAACCGACTTTTTTTGTGAAAGTAGTGTTACCGTCATCGCCGGCGGCGGCGGCGACGCGTTACGGCCGGGGCCTGTGATTAGACTGCGGGGGGACGCTCGGATGGGGTAGGGAGAAGTACCAGAGGCGATGGTGGAGAATTTTTTTCGGGCGCTGCCGCGGCGGTAACGGCGATGTCATACACGTCGGTGACGACGTAGTTCGAGCTGCAGTGCCCACGTTTTCCGGGAGGTGGTGCGTGTGTCGAACGCGCCAGAGAGGAACGTGAAAATCCAATGCTCCGCGCGAGGGATATGGAGGAGGTCAATATTTTTTGTCAGATTTTTAGACTATGATGACGAGCAGCAGTTTTACCCGCGGTCGGCAATCCAACCGTCGGCGGCGCTTGAAAACGGTTGTAAGCAGATAGGTACAGAGGCGGGAGGCACTTGTGGTGGTGAGTTGGGGATAAAAATCAGCGGACCACCAAGGTGCTGATGTCAGGTGCCGTCCACAGTATTGGTGCGGCACCGGAGCCTCAACCGCCAAAGTGCGTCGGGGAGGAAGTCGGAAGAGGGTGTATTCTGCGAATGGGCACTGGGTTAGCGGCAAGCAGCGAAGAAGCGAAGGGAATTTTTTTTTTGTGCCAAACAAAGTCGTGTGCCTTCATCGGCAACAACGGCGCTGATGCATGGCTGCCAGAGGGTGGGAATCGACGGCGGGGAGTTCGAGGTGTCCCAGAAATAAGGAGATTTGTGTTGGCGCGGGCAGTGTCAGCGTTGGATGTAAACAAAGAAACAGCGCAAATATAACTCACGAGCACGAAGTCTCATCAAGAAAAAGCTTGTTGCTTCTTGAACGAGCAGCACTTGAGTTCAATGACGAGCTGGAGGATAACCCATGAGCAAAGAAAATGAAAGCCGCACCCCCGGCAAAATTTCCAACCCTGCGCGTGCCTCGGAGTTTTGATACTCACACATTCATACACTGGCGTGGCTCGGCGCGGCATGCAGACGCTGCGGCTGCGATGGAAGAGGGCCCGCGCGGCCGATAAATATTCGACCAGTCCAGTAGACGACGGTACCGCAGTATACGAGTCCCAGGACACGTATCGGCGCACCCCGGTGGCACCGCGACCAGGCGTGAAGTACAAGAGCGGACGGCGCGAGCCATTGAGTAGGTTAAATGTGTCGTGCCATATAGATTTTTTTGCAGCGCTGCGCGCGCATCAGATCCAGGACAGAGACTCGAGCGGCGAGAGTGGCAAGCTGGGTGGTTGAGAGTGACTTTGCAATGTGTTGGAGTGTGTTGGATGCGACGCGGTCGCGGTGAAGGCAGCAGTCAACAGAAGTTAGGCGGGACGCGTTGTTTGGCGGTGATTATTGATGATGGCGTCCTCGCTATCCATCGGCAGCCTTAGGACTGTAAATCTATCGGCCGACAGAGCTGCGTTTCACGTTTGATTAGAGCGAGTACCGCCCAAGTCGCGAATTAAGATGATTAATATTTGTCTACGAAGTCATAATGCTATCTCGTCAATGCCTTCGGTGTTTCCTCTACCTTCTCCTTCGCAGAGGAATCCTCGCTCGTGATTTCCTGGGCGAACCTGTGCCCTTGAGCAGGATACAGAGGCTTTGCTGTGCTCACGTCCTCTTCCCCATCATCTTCGTCGTCTGAGCGCACGTCCTCCGCCTTGGAGGTAAGCACCACCCTGGGAGGGGTTTCAGTTGAACCGCCATATTTATTGAAGTAAGGGAAACACTCTACGCACTTGGCCACGATCTTCAGAATCAGGTAATACCAGAAGAGATTGAGCAACTGCAGCAGGATGAGCGCGCAGAATGCCCCCCAGCGTACGTACGGCTGGAGTATCGTGCCAGCCCTGTGAGACAATATGGATTAGTTCGAGTTTTTTATCGAAATCGAGACAAACGCCAGGAATGATACGTACGGCAGGTACTTCTCGACCTCGAACCAAACACTCCAGATTATAACTAGATTGAGGTAATGTCGGAAATATCTGTGGAAGATCCTTGGTTTATGCTTGGCGTGCTCGAGAAAGAGTCCACGCACGTCCATGAGCCGAAAAACGTCGCGAGTACGAAGTTATTTGGTTTGTTCCATTGTATGTAGTTGAGGAGTTTTGACAGCTGAATGTAGGGTATATAAGCCCGCGACCGACGGAATCCAGGATGAAAGATGATGGGGGAAATGAAGGTCTGACAACGCACCGCCAGGAACATGTCGGGGATATCCATGCTCAGGTACACTGCGCTCCCGATGAAGGTAAGATTCATGACATAGCTGACACTGACAGGTATTTTTCAGTAGCGTTTTAAAAATCGACAAGAAAAGACACGCACATAACGAGGAATAAAGTGACGACGTGGTGCGCTACCAGCTCCGCATAATCCTTGCGCGGCTTCTCGAGTCCTAGGACGAGGACCAAGAACTGCTGCATCCAGTAGGCGGTCTGCATCAGGTAGTATCGCTTCAGCTCTGAGGGTATCAGGGTATGTGGGTAATCTGTGGAGTGCCAAGCGAGAACATCAGTACACGTGATTTGATGGAAGGAAGGATTGGATTGAAGTGAGACAAAGACACACCAATCCAGAAATGCTCGGTCCGGTACCACCACGTCGGGAGTTGGGACATTATGCGCTGGAATGTCGCGATGAATGACATGATTGCGAACGGACTGCGGCTGACATACCACACCCCATGCGCCGAACACAAAAAAATACACAAAGGCGTAGCCCTGCTCCCCGAAGCGCTCCAGTTTTGCAGTCCGAGTCAACCCGAAGAAGCGCCCGACGCGGGGGGCGACGGTGCCGGTGATAAACTGCCGGATGAGCGAGAACACGACGACGTGGTATGCTATGAAGGTAATGTCGCCCTTGCCCCGTCCATAGCGCGGATCCGACCCAGGGGCGCGGTGTGAGAGTAGTATGCAGGGCGCAAAGGGGTTATCCTCGGGACGCTCGATGTCGAGGACTGCGAAGACGCGGGGCAGGAGGAACTCCCAGTTCAGGAAGAAAATGACCGGTACGACGACGATGAGGAGGGATTCCGCTGCGGTGAATGAGTATCGTATGTATCCGGCGAGAAAAGTCACGGACCCGGCTCTATAGCCCACCGGAGTAATGGCGAGACGCGCGATTTTCGGGCGCTGTTCGGGAAGGCCTTGCGGACTGGGGTTTGCGGGCCCAGTGGGCTGAGCTAAAATGAGGATATTATGAGGAGGAGAGCGCGGCACAGACGTCTGGGGCTCGACGGAGTCCGAAAAACGGTGCGTGGGTCCTGTGGCGTCACTAAGCGGCCATGGATAAATCTTCCGCTGGGGGAGATACGAGGAACGTACATGGGTCTCGCAGGGATTATGTCCGCAGGCTTGTCCCTTCTGTGTGGGGGAGTCATGTCAGCGACGAGGATGCGTGCTACACACGAGTCAAGGAAGAAGAAGAAAAGCGATCGGTGATTCCGCTTAGTCGGGTCAGTTATGTCATGTCAATGATCATGGCCTGATTCCTCATCCCGCAATTTGTGACTCAACTGCTCCGAGTATCGCCGAGTGGTTGGTTGCATTCTTACCGCAGAGCAGCTAAGAAATTTATTTGAGTCGCTCACCAAGCAAACCACGATAGCTCACGATCCATGACCAGTTAAACTTGAAACTCAGCTTGATAGAAGTCAAGGGTCGGGAGCCGGAGTGACATATTCTTTCCTTTTGGGGTGCGAGGTGGGAAAATTCGACTGTCATTCATATGCCAGCCTGGCCTTTTGACGGGAATCGTCTAAGAAACTAGCGAAAACCGCAGAGGGCCGCAGCAGGCCGCAGCAGAAGCTCGGCAAACTCTGACGAGCTCCTCCCGTCCTTGATGAGACTGAAAACTCCGTGAGATATTCATCGACGAAAGATAAGTATCCACCCACTTAATGGTTCCGCCAGTCCAGTACAAACTTTTCAACTGCAACCTTTCCCATTATATGCAACGTAGGCGTCGCCCGCCGAAAAAAATCCACGAGATCTGCGAAATTCGCGAAGCCTTGTTCTCTGACGTGCAGCGGGCCATACCCGAGTCTCCATATGAGACTCGGGATGGCGGAGTGCGACAGGAGGAACGTTTCCAGCATTTGCAGCAGCAACGTTGTATAGCCGTAGTTCGCTTGATAGTGCTCCACGCGAGAATAAGAGACAATTATCTCGGGAGGGCTGGATTTCGAATTGTCCGGAAGGATTTGAGAAATCGATTCCATAAACCACGGCTGCATGCGGCGAGCGAAATCCAGCAGTATCTCGAGGGAGCAGATATTTGGCAGTGGTGGAAAGGGCACGGAGAAATGCGGTTCGTTGAAGACTATGGGGTACATATGTGGTTAATTCGCAAGTTTGGGGGAAGAGACACACCTCTGCAGTCGAGACAAACGTGCGTGAGGGTATACGCCGTGGCGGAAACCAGTTTAATCAAGATTGGATTGGGGATCGTGATCGTCAGGCGTCGAAGATCGCCAATGTAAGCCGCAAATTGCGGACGGCACAATAGCGAGCTGACGCCGTCGGTGTACTCTCCGAGAAGGAGCTCAGTGAAAGTGGGTGCAGCAGGAGGTCCGACGGCTAGAAGCTCCTCGGGACCCCATTATATGTCGTCGAATGCGAAGTGTAGTTTGGGCGCGGATGTGATGAAAGATAGGAACGCCAACGGAGGCATCTCCTCGAGTGACTTGACACTCAACGAATGAAGCTTCTGCCGAGAGAAGAAACCAAGCACATCCAAGGAAAAAAGCATGGGGTATTGACTCCAGCGGGCCCTGGTGTAGACTCCGTGGAGTAAACAGTGCTGCACATGGGCAAGTAGAGGCAGCACACGTCGAAGACTGTTGATTTCATCGCCAGAAGTAGATGGCGTTGGGAGATAGATCTCCAGACGAGTGATATATGCAGCCAGATGAGGTGAATCTGTGAGTTAAGTGTACGCCCGGCCGTAGTTCGAGAGAATGGTGCGGCCTCCCTCCAGCCTAAAAGAACGGAAGATAAGGCGCTACTTGGGGACACAAAAGCCCGGTGACACGAGGGAGCAGGACTTGAGGGAACCAGGGTCTACATCTGACAAGATGGCTTCGACAAGTTCTTGTGGGATCATGGCAGAGGAGAGCCTGTGGATTTAAGATTGATAGATCATGACATCATCATGATTTGTTCGCGGAGTTTCAATCTACTGTGCCTTTTTCTTTCGACCAAGTGGCTTCGCCGACATGCTCATGATATCCTACTCGTCTCAAGCCTATGGGATACCCAACTCGGACTCCATAGTGGACTTAGGAGTCCGGGGCTAGCCAGCCTGGCTCTCGACTTCCTTATCAATGGACTTCTCCAAGTCCCGCTTTGGACCATCTACTTCCTCAAGAAAAACCTCAAAGAATCTAGATCTCTCTAGGACATCATAATACTGGTGCATCACTCGAATAGCGTCTCAAATGTCCAGAATTAGACTCCACTCGAGGTCTTCCATCGCCTATCGCTTTGTCTTGTCGAATTTTTTTGTCTTTCGCTCCGAGGCTAGACTTCAGACAGGAAGAGAAGCCCGACATGGCAATACTACACCCAACCAGACAAAACACTTGACTGCCGGTCTTCTCATCTCCTATTCTTCCCCTCATTTAGATCTGGAATTCTCAGATCCTCACGCATCAAGATTATCTCGTCGTCGAAGGACTCAAAACCCCGGCGCCAAATGAGGCAACGTTGTCTCTGTGCGAAATTCGATTGTTCTGTGCTGCTACCGGTCCTGATATTAACTCCACCCTGCCGCAAACATCCTGCTCGGAATTCAATTTCTCTTCGCGACACATCGATTGCTCTCAATAATAATATCCCGCAGGGCCGGACACGATAGAGACTTGTCCTTGTCATTGCAGCAAAAGCATCATCTCTGCGCCTTGCTCGTTGTCTCAAGTTTTCTCGCTACTACAGCTTGTACGATCGAAATGTCAGAATGCTCTTGCACGTCTTGAGATATTTATTCTGCTGGGCGAGAACCTCACATCCACTGGGCTGACCTTCTTGTTATGTTCCCTCCCGGTCGACGTAATTCGTATATCTATTGACGCTGCGACACCTTGGCCGAGACATCACAACTCGCTTTGGCGAAGACATCACCTCTTCAAAGCGCGAGCACATGATCTCTCGCTCAAGCGCGTTATTTGACCTTGTTGTGAGGCTCAAGCCACCAAACGCTTTATCTTCCTCTTATCCACGATGGCAGAACCTAAAGAAATCCCGGAAAACGAAATCCCCCTCTGCGGCTCTTGCCCCACCTCCTTCACGGAGTCTGCCCTCCTTCAGAATCTGGACCGCATGGCGGGCCTCCTGCAACGCCTGCGCCACAACCTCGCGTGCCACCCGACCGAGGTCCCCATCTGCGTGAAGTCATCGCCACCGCGCCAGCCGAGATCGCGCGCTACGAGGCCGAGCTGGACAGGCTCAATGTCGTCTTCGAGCGCATGTACACTGGGCGGCAGGACCTCCAGCTGCTGTACGACCGCAGCCACAGCATGCTCGGCGCCTCCGTGCGGCGCCTCCCCAATGAGGTGCTCGTGCACATCTTCAAGCTTTGCGAGGCACCGCGGGAGGAGCCGGCCCTGGACGCGCTTGCGCCTGATAACTGGGAATATCAGACGGACAGAGAGCTGAGACGCCTCGCGGGTGGGGACTTGGCCGCTATCGCTCAGGGTATGCGTCTCGTCCATTCCTTATATATATGCTGAGGTGTTCTTTATCCTTACTCAGTCTCCACTCACTGGCGTAACCTCGTGCTGAGCACACCGCTGTTGTGGACGCGGATCACCCTCGACCTGCGCTGCTGGACGATCCCGATGCAGACACGGCGTACGCTCCGGGTGCGCCGCTGGCTGGTGGAGCTGCTGCACCGCGCGCTGGCGTGCGGGCAGCAGGTGCCACTCACCCTCGAAGTGAGTGGCGTCGGCGAGTGCAGCCCCTGGGCACTTGGGCCCCTGGTCTACCACGCGCACCGGTGGCGTTCTGCGACCTTCAACCTCGAGTGCGACGTGCTCAGCAGCCTCACGGCGGTGGCAGGGAAGCTTCCTCCGCCTCGAGAAGCTCTCGATCAAGTGCATGGACGAGGACTTCGACACGTTGGAGGAGGTGGCACAGGCGTTCTCGGATGCACCGCGGCTCAAAAAGGTCGAGATTATCGGCCCGGCTTCCATGGTGGCACACATGCCCATCGAGCAGCTGCAGAAATGCAGCGTTAACGGGATGGCGTCCGTCGACGTCGCCTCATTGGTGTCCAATATGGGCCGCCTCATCGCGAGCGACCTGAACATCCAGCTTAATTTCCCGGTCATCGAGGCCTGACATCGACGCCGCGTCGCCCTTGAACCTCGTCCCCGTCGTGTCGAACGTCGAGTCACTCACTATCTCCTCTGGGAATGAGACGGGGGACAGCACCGATGTGGTCCTCGCCCAGCTATTCAAGGCTCTCACGCTCCCGACCCTCGTGCGCCTCCACCTGCACGGGAAGTCGGACTCGGGGAAGCCCCTCCAGTGGCCGCATTCCGCCGCGTTATCCCTCCTGCGGCGCTCAGCAATGCAGAACACCCTCCACGGACTCGTCCTCCACGACGTCGTGCTCACCGAACGCGAGCTGCTGCAATGCCTGGGCCACCTGCCTCAACTCTCGTACCTGTTCGTCTCAGACCAACCTGCGATCCCTCAGGATGGCGCCCCCGCGACTCCCGCACACTACCTTATCACCGATTCTCTGCTGGAACGCCTCACCCCCATGCCCGATACACCGCCCGAAGACTTCCTCGTCCCCAATCTCGCCATTGTCGACTTCAAAACTTTGGGCAGATTCAGCGGCAAGGCATTGCTGAACTTCGTGGCCGCACGGTGCGCGGTAGCCGACGCACGGTGCCTGCTGGACGTTGAGCTCGAGGCTCAGCACGAGGCTGCGAGTGGCAATCCAGCGAAAAAGACTACCGCTTGCCCCCGGAAGTTCGAATGCGCGGTGCTCTGGATCCCAGGGTACATGAGGCAATTCGGTGAAGAGACGAGGACGGCCATAGATGCATATGAGATGACGGGACATCTAACCTTGATATCTCGAGAATACGATCCAGAAGACGACCTTGAGTTACTCATCTAAAGCGTCAATTACTTATGCAGAATCACGTACAGTACTTACATATGCAAAATCACTCACAGTTGACTACTTATATCCTTTCTGTATGCCCATACCCATTATGATCTATGCAGTTTAAATTCTTTCCATTAACGAACCTCGAGCGACCCAATCCCGGGCATCACGGAGTGGCTGTGCTTGATCGCAAAGCCACCTTGTTTCTTTGCACTCTATCATATGCACCGCCGTGCGCTCTCTTCTACGGGGTGCCGGCGGAGCACGCACTACGACACACTCGGGCTGCGGAGGGAGGCTTCTGCGAAACAGATCAAGGTGAGATCCTTATTTCCTCCACTCCGACCGATGCTGATTCGCGTATTGTCTTTCGAATAGACTGCTTTTTTCGCGGTAGGTTGGAATTATTCTGCCGGGAGGAGTTGAGTCTGAAGTGCACGCACGTCAGCTCAGCAAAGAGCATCACCCCGATGTCCCACACCACAAAGTGAAGCCCCAATTCCACGAAATCACCGAAGCGTATAACGTCCTTCGCGATCCTGTGTCTCGGTACGTCTGGCTTTTGTGGATGATGCTGAAGAAGCTTCACCGGAGATCAAGCCGCGCGTACGACAACACTCTCCCCGCCCCGCAGGGCCCTACAGCATCCACGCTGCACGCGCGCCACCTCGCGGACACCGCTGCGCGCTTCCGCCGTGCCTCGCGGCCACCACCACAAACCTCCTCCTCAAAAAACTCTTCCTTTGCCTCCCGGGCACGCCACTCTTCCCCGTCGGAAACACCCTTCCCCCCGCGCCCCCCCACCCACACGCCCCTCCCCGGGGCGAAGGACCGCCACCATCAACATCCGGGCCAGCGATATAAGCCTCCGGATCCCGTCCTGCAGGCTGCCGAATGGTCTGCGCAGCAGGCGATGTTGCGCGAGCACAAGACGCGCGGGCAGCGGTACATGGCGAGCGTGGTGTTTACCTTTGGGTTGTTTGTGACGACTGGGTGGTATCTGTTTTAGGTGGTGGATGGTTTCGGGGCTCTTCTGGGAATGGCACCCCACGATCCGTCGATCCGTTGTCCAAATAGGCCTACGGAAAATAAAACTATGGAAAGCTGGCGGTACTACTTAAACGTACGACCGGGCCCACGATGCAATGCGGCAGTACCAACGGGACGTACGTTGCATGCGCGCGCCTCCGACACCGTGTTTTCGAAAATTTGAGGGCCGGGCGTATTCGCCTGGCGAAACGCTGCGTGTTTTGAAGAGTTGTGGTCATGGGCACGACAGGCTGGATGCCCAATATTAATGCGAGGACCCAGCCTACGAACGAACTTCCCGCATTTCTTCTCACCGTAAATTTAAATCCGATCCATCAACACATTCCACGATTTTCGCCAAGTCGCCGTATCAATAAAGTCTCTTCTCTGGCCTTTCCTCCTACTCAATCTCGAATGGAGCTCCGAGTTCAAGTGGCTCAAGAACCAACGCTCATGAATGAAATGAACCACTTTAACTCTTGCTCTGCTTGAAAGTTGAATTAGGTCAAGAGTTCCGGTGCACGCAAGGATCGTGAGTGCAAGCTCCAAGCCCGTCTTGGGATTCTCTTTAGATTGTCAGGAGAGCCACCACCTGTCATGCCCATCTCGAGACGCCGCGATGCTCAAGCCTAGGTTAGGTACCAATAAATATCTCAATGAATCCATTCTACATAGGACACGAGTTGAATCTAAGCCAAAGCAGCAGCGAGCAAGTCTGAAAATACGGGTGTGCCGAAAACCAGCTACACAACGAAGAACTCCGGTCAGTCGACGATGTTGAATCCCGACACGAAGACTTACTCAGAGGATCCCAGCCAACCGCCGCGTCAAATGCAACCTGATCACAACCCTCAGCAAGGGAGATCATTTTATGACATAGTAATTCGAACACTCACCGAAGACGCGGGACACGCGGACCCCGAGTTGTGCCCGCTCGTGATGTCCGTGAATGCCGTCGATGCGCTCGAATACAGGAACGGGTTGAGGAACCCGAGCACGGGCTTACCCGGCCGCGAGGAGACGGTCGTTGATCAGCGCAATGATCGCAGCGAACGTCGGCGCCGACGCGCTTCGTGCCCGACACGAAGCCCACCTGGCC
The DNA here is from genome assembly GCA_029378375.1 of Mycena olivaceomarginata. Classification (NCBI taxonomy): domain Eukaryota; kingdom Fungi; phylum Basidiomycota; class Agaricomycetes; order Agaricales; family Mycenaceae; genus Mycena; species Mycena olivaceomarginata. The sequence goes on from JARKIC010000400.1 coordinate 201,452, forward strand.
CCCGAACACGATCTCGAAGTCCCACCCCTGCAGCGACACGTCGGGGTACCCCCGCCCGCTCGCGTTGAAAGGTGCCTGCGAACCCGGAGGGGATGGTGTCGAGGAAAGCCCGAGATCGCAGAGGCCTGGTACGATGGGGCGGGGAAGAAGTTGGAGAACCCGCCGCCGGTGAAGTTCACTGCGACTTCGGGGCTGAAGCCGATGGTCGACCCGACGGTGGTGACGAAGGGGCAGGCGGCGGGGAAGACGGGGATCGAAGACGTTATTAGCGCAGACGGAGAGATCGTCATGGTTTCCGCGCACGCCCCCTGCGGCGGTCCAGTTAGAAAATTGTGAGAGCGAGAGAATATGTGGTTGACGTACATCTCCCGACGCGAACACCACGGAGATACCAGCGCGCACCGAGTGCCTGATACCCGTTGTAGATTTTTCCTGAAGCGTCATCGATCAGCCTCTGAATGCTATGAGCAAAATAAGATACGAACGTCCGCCATGCTGGCTCCAAAAGCCGACTTCACTCGTCCCATACGAAGTAGTTACGACCTGTCGGAGGACTATCGACGCCATCGAGGAAGGTCGCTAGTGTCCAACAGAGCGGTGGCGAAGCCCGCGACGGAGTTCGCACCGCCGACAGACAAAAACTGAGAAGGAACTCCAGTCGCAATGCCTGGCCAAGAAAAGGCAAGATCAGACTTTGATTCCGAGCGCACAGACCATGAAGCCAAAAGCAGAATAACTTACCGACGGCGTACTGAACGTCGAGGCTGGCGCTCGATCCCGGCTTTATTCGTGCCCTGGGGGTTTGTTCCCCCATCAGCGGTCAACAGGCTGAAAGTCGCGTTGGGCGAGATATCGGGCCGAAGGAGCGTCAGGAATTTCTGAAAAGCGAAAGCAATATTGATATTCGGTGGCCTCTGAATCGGAAGTGATATACCCACGAACCGAAAGATCAGCAGTTTGCGCCCACTCTCCGACGTAGCCAGTGACCAGGAGCGTATTGTTGGGCTGGGTGGCCGGGTCGCTCGGGATCCCGTAGAGCTCCTGCAGACAGGTCGGCGTAATGGTCCCCTCTGCGAGGCTAGTATTGCAGGATGCCGCAGGCGCATCCTGGGCCGTCAGTGGGCGGAAGCTCGACGACGGCGCCAGACGCGGGCTGGTAGGCGGGAGAAACTCTGTGCTTAGGATGCACGACATCGACGTGCCCTACCAGCTCGGACGGTAGGGACACCGAGAGCGTCCGCAGTGATAGGGCCTGCCAGGTCTGGGTGCGTGAACAGCTCGAATTTCGCAGCGAAGAGCTTGTCGGCCTGGGAGACGGGGAGGGTGAGAGAGACCCAGTCGCCGTTGGGGGAGATCACGGTGGGCTTGAGGCCGTTCGCAGACGCGAACGCATCGAAGGCGGCGACTGTCTCTGCGGAGGGCTGCACGAAGGCTTTGACCTCGTCTTTCGATAACCACTGTCTGAACTCGGGGCTCCCAGGCGTCGACAAGGATGTGAGCTTGGCCTCCAGACCCGCAAGGTTGTTGGCTGCCAAAGCGAAACGTAGAGTCAGGGCTTCATCGGCGGGGGCAGCGCCTTGGCTGATGAATCCATTCGGAGCGGCGGCGCGGCTCTCGTGGACGACCGTGCGGCCGGCGGAGGCTGCGATGAAGGAGAGGACGGCCAAGAATGCGCGGAGAGGGATCATGGCAGCGCAAAAAGAGGACTGTCCGTGGTGCGGTCTGCATCTGACCATGCATACTTACTAGGATGCTGCGTACTCGCATGGATTAGAAAGCGTGGCTATCAAGGAGGCTTGTGGCTGCTTGTGGTCGGTCGATTTCGGGCAGCGCATACGCGTTGATCAACACATGGGCGTCGCCGCGTTGCTATCTTACCGCATCAGGAGGGCTAATTCTCACTCAGACAGAGGATTTTCGTGTTACTGTCTGTGGTCTCGGGACAGTAGTTGAGATCTGTAGGACAGAGGCGAGGGCTTTTTTCAAACAGTTTCAGATGTACACACCTGGGAGGATGTAGACGATGTACTTGCCCCCGGCTCCCTGCCGAATGTTAAGGCATGAACGCGTCAGAGTGAGCCCCGATGGCGTGAACAGAGAACGAAGATCCAGGCGTCCAAAATAGGGCAATTTGAATCACCCCGCATGCCAAGCCGGTGGGATGCGAGGGGATGCGGGAAAGAAGCATAACAAAGATATCGATGTGAAAATTGATGTCGCCGCATTAGGAACATACCCCTATCTGGTCTGTAAATTGGAGGTAAAAATAACGCTAGAGAATAGATGAATTTAGGCTTGTGGAACCAGTCCACATAATTAGTATTTTCTTCTTGAGAGCCGCGAACAAACCCGCATAAAAATGGAGCGCCGAGACTTCAGACTCGTCTCGCCGCCTGTCTCCTTGGATCAATGTGTAATTTCTCGCGAGCGCTCAGTCAGATGGCCCACCGGGCCATCGCCGTGGCCGAAGGTTGAACGGGGATGGCCTTGGAGATCATGGCAATGCTGCATACATTTATCCTAGGCGAGTAGGACAACTGTGGCCCTCGTCAAGCGCTATGACTCCAGCGAACATCCATCTCCCGTCCACTCGGCCTCGACGCACGTGCAGAGTTTATTCAAGGTCCTTCTCCCACCCAATACAATCAATTCCCGTGAACCGTACTCCTTCCCCATCGTCCTGCTCATCCATTCCCTTGTTTTTTCACTCGCCCCACCTTCACCTCACCCCTTACTGCCCCACAACCAACATCCCCCTCTCCAACAACCTTGGTAACCTCTCCCTTACCGTCCGCGAAAAGTGCTCAAAGGATGCGTCCGGATCCTGCACGCCGCGGCGGCGCCTCCTCGTGAATATCGAGGGCGTTTGGTAGCTCGCGAGCTTTTGGTAGCCCGTGAAGGCGACGGTGCGGAGGTGCGGGTGCGGCTGGTGGTGAGGATGCGCGTCTCCCTCCTCGCCATCGGCGTCGAAGCCCAGTAGCCCGCCTTCGATCGCGCACCACGTTGCCGCGGGAACGGCGAGGAGGTCAGCACGGAGCATGCTGTGGTCGAAGGAAAGCTCCTCGAGAGCGCTGTCGGCGTCCCGGGGCGAGTAGCTAGAAGAGGATGGGGAAGCAGGTGGGAGAAGGAAGGCGGCGAGCCACGCGAGGGATTCGTCAATAGTCGCGTCGTAGCCGTCGCGGAGGTTCAAGACGCGGAGGCGGGGAAAAGATGCGAGGCGGACGGGGCCATCCCCAACTTCAAGTGGCTCGAGAGGCATGGCTATATGGAAGATATGTCAGAAAGGGAAAGGGATCCCTCAAGTCGATGGGGACGCACGTGGATCGAGCTGTAAAGTCAACTCGCGCAGGGAAGGCGCGGCGGCGAGCACGAGGCCAGGGCGCGCGTCCGGTGCGTCGTAGTCGTCTGTAAGGTACGTCACGTCGAACACGAGCGTGTGCAGCGCCGCCAGCGCGCCTTGCGGGACGAGCCACGCGCTGAGGGGCACGAGAATCTTGCAGTCGCCCGAGACGCGCAGAGTGTGGAGATGGAGGGTTCCGGGGACAGGTGCGGCGGGCATTGGCAATGCGACGTCGACGGAGGTCCAGGTGCTCCAGCCAGTGTTATTGGCCTGAACGACGAGTGTAGTGAGCGCGGGGCAGCCAGTTGAGGAGCGAGGCCCAGACGGGAAGCGGCCAGAGGCGGTCGATGAAGATTTCGACGGTCGTGAGGCGGCGTGCAGCGTCGGCAAGGGAAAGCTCTTGGGATGGAGAAAGGTGGCGAAAGTCGAAAGGATCACTGTGCGCGGAGAGGTGGGTGATATTGGGTAGTTGGACCAGAGTGGTGGATGGGATGATTGGTGAAATATGCTTGAAGTCCACACTCAAGGGGATGTCGAGACGGCGCACATAGGCTGCAACATCCGGAGACTGCTCTACAAGGATCCGGAAGGCGTATGGATTCGCGGCAGTTAGGCGCACAGAGGAGAACAGATACTGCCGTGTCCAAGGGACGAATACGCGCGAGACAAGCGCACAAGTACGCAGGTTAGGCTCATCGCCCCGAAGTTCGCTGACGATTTGACCTACCAGCTCTTGCGGTAGGTCCGATATTGAGGTCATGGTGGTGGAAGATGGCAAGAATATGAGTCAATCTATATGAGTCAGGATGCCAAGAATATGAGTCATATCCTTGTCATCTTCCTGACTCATTCTTGTCATCTTCCAAGTCATATTATGACTTAGACTCGTGAAACCAGTCGGGTCCCAAGCTCACCTCCAAATCCGAACAGCTACAACACGCAAGCAAAAAACAGTCATATCAGCAGATCAATGATGGTAACAGTCAGAAAGGCGAGCTTGGGTACCGACTGGGCCGACTCGTCGCGTGTTTTGGTGGGCCCGCCAAACGAAGGGTGCGGACTTCGTCAGAAATCCTCGAAAAGTCCCAGAAAATCAACCCCAAGTCTCTTAGTTGTAGATGGATAATTTTTGATTCTCTACCGATCATCCCCAACTTGTTTTCCGGTCAAATAATTATATATTAAAGGCAGTTTTTTGTACTGTAGGGGAGTGCTGAGGTATATAAATTGTATGCAATGTTCAAACGAGTCATCTCGAGCTGCACTCGCGCGGAATTCAAGAGTTTCGCTCAGGCGGCTGAAAGCATCCCGATTAGGCCCAATATGTGGCTGTGTGAATTCATCAATTCTCGACGCGTCTACCACTACACCTCGCCATCGTCGTCCTCCGACTCAGAGAAGTCGTCAACTTCGTCGAGGGACCACTCGGGGATCTCGTCCATGTCAAACTCGACATCCGCCTCATCAAAACGCGTCAGAGTCGGGGATTCGGCAAAGACATCCTCCTCCAAGTCCTCCTCGTCCTCGGAGTCGACTACCAAGAGTACGGGCGCATCTTGGACGGGCTTGGTAGATTCCGGGGACTCGGCGTCTTCTGCTCCGTCATCCGCATCCTCTATATCCGAAGGGGCGTCGTCCATGTTGGCGGGCAAGGCAGTGGGCAGCGAAGCAGCACGAATGTCGGCACCTGGTGCGTTGATCAAATCCAGCAGATCTGAGACAGGCCTGAGACGGCGGCGCTCGCGCAGAATGTCAAACTGCTCGTTGAATTCAGACAATGGCGTTGTGGAACCACCGTGAGTCAACGCCGCCATCCCAACAGACAACACATCCGGCGCAGGCTTGTCGTCAGCATCCAGGACCCGTCCCTCCTTCTCTACATAGACTTCGTGCTCTGCGAGGCTCGTCATCAGGGCGTCGATATCTGCTGAGAGATCCGGTGAGCTGTGTCTTGATCCCTGTCGAGCGCCGATATCATTATTAATTTTGGTTGCCAGCTGTCGTAAAATGTCGACGCAGGGGGATATGAGAGACAGCCACTCCCATGAATGTCCCGCCCCGTCAGCCTTGTAGATCTTCTGAAGCTCTGTTAGATTAACCGCTCGAGCTGGTGTCCGTAACATACTTTAATCCAGAAATTAAGGTGTTCTTGCACAAGATCGAGCTCGATGAAGCAATTGAATTTTCCCTGAGGATTGGCCAGCCAATTTTGAAGCACAATATATCTGTGTAAAGTCGTAAGCATTCCTGTTGTGGGTCCAGGCATTAGAAAATACCCTCACCGCAGCTCTTTCGTCCAGACGCACATCAAGTTGTGCATCAAATGCAGCATCTCGTGTGCGTATTTCGAACGCCCACTGCCCCGGTAGCAGAACGTCCAGGCCCGAAGCACAAGAACGACCCGCCCCGAGTCGCCAATCTTGATTGCATCGGAGAATTCCCGTGTGAGCAGTGCATCGCGCATAAAGAGGATCGCGTTCTCGAGGACCATGTCCCCCTTGGGAATATGAGCCGTGCTGGGTTCCGCGGACTTGACTTTCTTTGCGGCTTTGACATCCGCATCGCGCTTACGCTCGTCGGCAATGCGGCGCTCCCGCAGCTCTTGGACACGGTCCGCATCAGCGTAAGTGGTGAAAATTTGTTTGGCGTAGTTAACGAGGGTCGAGTAGGAGTCAATAGACGCGGCACAGGTCTCAAGCGAGGTCTTTCCGGAGACCCGAAGCAAACAGTGCAAGACACGAGCATAAAGGGACACCATGATCAGGTCGCGGCAGGTACGGAACGGCAGGAGGGAGGTGAGGGTGATTGGCAGTCTGTCGAGCACCGTGTTGTGGAACCCGAGGCTACCCGGGCTGCGGATGGTGGATTTGCCGAGGTGGGTCTCGAGGACGCCGTGGCAGTCCGCAATCTTCGCATGGAAGAGGCCGGTGACCGGGACAATGTGTCTCCACGACCGTGGGCGGCTCTCGTGTCCGAGGCGAGCTTGTAAAATTGCACGCTGATGTGCGACCGACAGCTGGTCCCCGGCCGTGAGCTGAAGATACTTCGCGTAATCAGGATCATCCATCTTCACCTCCAGCACTCGCATAATCTCTTCAATCACTTCAATGTTCCCGACCGTCGTACTCTCGTCAATCTCCATGGTGGGCAGCGGGTGAATCGGGGTTTTATGCACCTCAATCTTCTCGGTACTGACAGGCTGCGCAGCATCCAGCTCTCCCTCCCATTTTGTGAAGCCCTCGCCGCCATGGCGAACAATGATGCGGAGGATGGTGTGAACAAGGGCACTATCAAAGAAAGCGGCTTCTGTGGTGCTAAGGGCGATGTCCTCGATGGCAAGATGTTTGGCGGCAAAGACAGAATCGTCGAGCCTGGAGGTCAAGAGATCATCCCGGTTCGCTCTATGCAAGGGTATGAGTGTAGCGCAAGTGCCATTCTCCTGAGCATCTGTGAATGGGTAAGGATTCCGATTCCGACTTGATTTGCGAAGCTCACTTTTCCGTCCCAGAATCTGTTCTGCAATGCGACTCATCAGGTTAATGTTATCGTATATAAGCATATTTGTCCGTGAGGTCGCGAGAGCTGCGACGGTGGCCATGCAAGCGTCGCGCAAGTTGCTGAAAAGCCCGGGCCCGCGTACACGCTTCTTCTTCTTCTTTTTCTTACTCTTCTTTGTCTTATTCTTCCCTTTGTTCTCAGTTTCTGCCAAATCGACGGCAACATCGTCCACTTCGTTGCTGGAATCGTGTTCGGGTTCGGGAGGCTGGTTGGGTGCATGCAATCAGAGCTTTGGAAGGGACCTACATGCGCAAACACTTACCGGAATCGGCACCTTTGGCACGAACGCCTTCGCGATTGTGCTCGTATATCCCAACGAGAATCCATACAGCGACAGCACACTGTAATGTTGCCTCTGCCCTCCTGTCGCAGCCAGGTATGTGCTCATAACGGCTTGCGCATAGCTATTATTCTGACTTGTCCCCCGCAGCAAAGTGAGCGCCGCGCAGCCTTTCATCTGGCTCGAAAATCAGCTCAAGCAAAATTCAAGCTGAGAAGTCCGCACCAGCTCCTTCTTTTTCATGAACGCTTCCGTGGCCTGGGACTTTTGACGTGCCGTGGTCGAAAACGAGTCGAAAACCGTAAAAGCAGTCGGTGCCCGCTCACGCAATGTTTGAGCCAGGTTTGCAAGGCTGAAATCAAGAAAGAATCGTTCGTTGACCACCTTTTTAGCCTTGTTTAGAATCCCAGATGCTGTGATAGCCCTAGCCTCGGAATACACTTTTTTGGCAACGTGTTTGGTGGCCCACTCGTGCATGAAGTTCCGGGTGGTCTGATTGTATTTTGAACTCGTCCAATATCCGAAAATTCGCTCCACGATGAGACTGAGAGAAGAACCCAGTCCAGCGCCAATTAAAGGTGAAGGTGTTGTCGGGATTGAAGACATGGTCCAAGAACTCTGCGAGGGATATATTCATCCTTTGCATGTCATCCAGGAACCTCGCAAATAAGCTGTCCCGAGCCCGCAACTGGTCTGCTTGTTCCTTGCTCGCAGCATTTGCCTGACCGCCCAATGTCAAAGGAGGAACAATACACAAGATTTGCGGCACACCTTGGCTACAAGGGTCTCTCGCCGCTTCAGCTGCTTCCGTGCATTCAAATGCTGCCGTTCGGTGCGTGGAGTATACAACACATCTTCACTGCTCGGATGCGGCTGCTCGTCCTCGTCGTCGGAAAATCCGCTGGGAAATACTGCTGGAGGTGCAGAAGAGCTCCGCTGGTGGCGTTGTATGCGCCGCGGCTCACGAGCCGCCAGGGGGGATGACTCTATGGCAATTGTCGACGCAAGCAGTGATTTCATGGGCTGGATAGGGGTTTGTGCACCGGCCTCATCCTCACTGCCAGAGAACGGTTCGGGCGGGTCAGAGGGAGGTAATCCACTTGTCTCGTCGTCGGGTTCCTCCACCGAGTCGGACGAGAGGACCACAAATCGGTTTGCATGGCGGCGAGACATAGACTCGGAGACAGCAAAAAAGGAAATTTGCAATTCAAATACAAGTCTCCTTTCCTTTTCCTTATCGCAGAACAAAAAGTCGGTCCTCCTCATCGCCTCACATTCCCAAGCTGATTCTTTGACCACCATAGATTTTTCCTCAAGGATGGCATCAAAAAAAGCAAAACCCGCCCCTACAGCGCCATCAGCCCCGCGTTGGACTCGATTGACTGGAGAGGATCGCAAATCAATTCAAAAGGAACTCGAGTTACTCCCAGATTTAATTCGAGCGAATTACTCGAAGTGGAAAGACGGAGCCAAGCCTTTCCAGTTGGAATGCATGGGCGCACAAAAGCTGGGGACGAACGTTATCCTGCATGCAGCCACAGGATCGGGGAAGACGGGGATTGCTGCGGGACCACACCTGCTTCCTTCCAGCGCTGGAAAAGTTACGCTCATGGTTTCTCCTCTTCTCTCTCTTCATGCGGAGCAGGTTTGAATGAAATATGCACTTCCACGTGTCAAAATGGTGATCGCACTGCGCCGCCTGCTCCGGTACATCCGCCGCCTTCTCCGCCATTTCCAATTCCGTATCCTAACTACGCCTTCCATGACTCACATTCTTACATATATATGCCTCCTGTCGACTCATTCCGTAGCATTCTTGTATCCCCCCCGACGCTCTTCTACCGGCCTCGAATATATTTTGGATTGCTGAACCTTCGGTGTGATCTGTATTCCAACAGGTTATGGGCCGCCGAGCCTCCACTGCTTCTCTCTAATTGTTGAAACCTTCTTGGACTCGTATCTGGCCTGTGTTGTTTGCCGCCGACCGAACCGTACCCGTACCCGAGGCGCCTGTGTTGCTTGCCGCCGCCGTAACCGTCGCGCGCCTGTGTTGCTTGCCGCCGACAAACCGTAACCGTAACCCGAGGCGCCTGTGTTGCTTGCCGCCGCCGTAACCGAACGATGGACGATCCGAAACCGACTGGAGACTCGAAGGGCACGAAGTTGTCCGACCGCGTGGTGTGGGATGATTGGGAGTTTGAGATTAGGGCAGAGCTGCGGAAGCGAGGTGTGTTGCAGCTTGTCTTGGGCGAGGAGACGAAGCCGTTGGGCAGCAATGGCAGCAAGGCTGTCAAGGCCTGGATCACCAAGCGTGATGTCGCCACCGCCACGATTATCGGGAGGCTGGATCACTCCCAGTTCGCGCATGTGCGCGAGTTCGAGGAGGACCCCGCGGGGATGTGGGCTAGGTTGAGGGAGACGCACCAGGGCTCAATGGGTGGGGTGGTGGAACTGTGGAAGAAGCTGCACGCATTGCGCAAGTTGGGAGACCCTGGGTCGATGCGCCCTTACATTGCGTCTGTCCGCGGCATCGCAGAGAAGCTTGGCCGCCTTTACAACGATAAACCCTCGGACGCACAGCTCATTGCCACCCTCTTGATGTCCCTTCCCCCATCTTACGACACACTCATCATCTCGCTCGACTCGCAATCACAGAAGACCGATCTCGACTTTGTCATTGGACGTCTGTTGAACGAGGAGGCTCGCCAGGAGGCCGAGCCTTCACTCCTTGGTGTCGTCGAGATCACCCCGGCCGTCGCTCTCGCCACTCGCACGATGCGGGACAAGTCGCGCATCACTTGTTACCGATGCCGGAAGCTGGGCCACTTCCAGAGCGAATGCACGGAGCTGCCTGCTCCTGCCCCAGACGCTCCCGATGTCGCCGCCAACGTCGCGCGTACATATTATTTCTGATCGGTGTATTGGCTCAGTGGGAGCATTTCTTTTATGGACATTTACTTCTTCTCCGACTCATCATTAATTGTTTCAGGCGGCGCGTACGCTCAGTGGGAGTGTCAAAATGGTGATCGCACTGCGCCGCCTGCTCCGGTACATCCGCCGCCTTCTCCGCCATTTCCAATTCCGTATCCTAACTACGCCTTCCATGACTCACATTCTTACATATATATGCCTCCTGTCGACTCATTCCGTAGCATTCTTGTATCCCCCCCGACGCTCTTCTACCGGCCTCGAATATATTTTGGATTGCTGAACCTTCGGTGTGATCTGTATTCCAACACCACGACATGATTCTGAAGTCGTCATTGACAGGTCTCGACATTCCAAACTGAATTCAATTTGAAAGCGACCGCTATCAACAGCTCGAACGGTGGTTGTACCAAGGAAAATTTGGAGGTAAGTAGTTCGAGCATGGTCTTCGGACGGATGTCAAGCTTACATTTTTTGCAGAAAATTGTCGCAGGAGAATGGCAAATTGTGATGCTTTCTCCCGAGATGCTTCTTTCGCGGAGATTCATTGATGGTGTCCTTCGCAAACCCGCCTTTGGTTCTCGATGTCTGTCTGTCTTCATCGACGAGGCACATTGCGTCTCGAACTGGGGTGCTGCCTTCCGCAAGAAATACGCGTCAATTGGACTTATTCGTGCATTCCTTCCGCGAACAACTCCGTTTATTGCAGTTACGGCAACACTGACTCCCCGCGTCCACCAGGATTTGCTGGCGAAACTCCAGTTCGATCCGACAAACTACCTTTTCTGTACCATCGGGAATGATCGCCCCAACGTATCCCAAGTCATTCGTGCTATGGAACACCCAGCAAATTCGTATCGAGACTCGGACTTTATTGTCCCGTCGACAATGACCAAGCCCGTGCATATCAAGAAAGCATTTGTATATACCGACGATATCAAGGAAGGAGGGAAACTCACCGACTACCTCAACGGACGTGTGGCGGAACCCTATCGCGATCGCGGGCTTGTCCGTCCATACAACGCAAGCATGACGATGGAGTATCGAGCGGATTTGATGAGGCTCTTCAAGGCTGGAGTCGTGCGCGTTCTGATTTGTACAGATGCTGCCGGAATGGTTAGATTCTCAGTCCCGAAGCACACAAATATGCTTACCATTGATTCTTAGGGTTGTGATATTCCGGATGTCGAGCTTGTTGTGCAATGGAAGGCACCGCAAAATCTGTCATCCTGGATCCAGCGAGCCGGGCGTGCTGCTCGTGGCCCCGGGATGAACGGGATGGCCGTGATGTTGGTAGAAAAATCAGCATTCGAGGTTTCTCCCTTTGGCGGTGAGGCAGTTGACCATTCTGCATCAACAAGCGAGTCGGTTCGAGGCCGTGGTCGGGGGAGGGGTAAAGCGACTCGTGGACGTGGTGGAAACAAGGGGCGGGGAGGAGGTAATGCGCTGGGGAAGGATTACGCCGAAAGCCACGGACAGAAGCGCGGGTCGCATCGTGGCACCGACGACAGTATAACTTTGTTGGATGCTTCAGATTTGACTGCAGAGATCCCCCAGGATGCGCCGGCAGAGGGACTTTATGTGTTGATTCAAGCAACCATCTGCCGCCGCATAATTCTCTCGCGGATCTTCAAAAATTCAGTCCCCAGTATGCCAGTCTCCATTTCATATATGTACTCCTCATTAACGACCATTTTTTAAGCTGTCCCCATCGACATTTGCTGCGATATCTGCAACCCCAAACTGTTTGACAAAGTACGACCACCAAAACCGGTCAAAGCTACCAGGCAGAAGGGCATTCGCAAGGGTCCCCCGCTGGACTCTGTACGACAAGCCCTCTTCACCTGGCGTCGTAATATCAAGAAAATGCACTTCCCTGGCGCCATGTTTGCCCCGCACGCCATTCTCGATGACGCCACATGCGAGACCCTCGCATCTATTGGTCCGGTCAACGAGATTTCGACACTGCAGCAGCTCCTGCAGTCGAGCTGGTCGCGTTGGGAGGAATTCGGTGTCCATCTCTTTGTTTACATGAAGGGGCTGGACATCCCGCCATTACCACCTCCACCAGCTCGCAAAAAAGCGGCCGCAGCAGCACCTAAAAACATCGCCATCGCATCCGGATCCACCAGAGCACCGTCCGGATCGACCGCTCAAACGACTGAGCTGGTTCCCCGAGCTGCCGAGCCTGAAAAACGACCCCATCCTACCCAAAATACTCCTTCTGACGTTGCTGCACCACCCCCAAAACGTCGCGGACGTCCCAGAGCTAGCGAATCTGTCACCGCAGAATCAGTATCGGGACCTGTGATAGCTCCGAATCGCCCGCTTCCTCAACCCATTTACCATGGATATACGACACCATCCATGCCGGCTCGGTCCCCCGCGCCATATTCCGGTTATTCTGGCTTCCCATCACCTTCTTTCGCAACGCCACCGCGGTTTCCCGCACAAAACCCACAACATTACTCAAACTCGACACCCATTCTCGAAGCGAGCCCGTTTGCACCCCCGAGCTCTACCGCTGCTTACCCCTATCCATCTCTGTCCATGTTCGCTTCCGCACCTCCTCACCATTCCACATCTTCAAATTTTGGCCATACCTTCACTGGGAATCCTTCGACGTCGTCGCCGATCTTTCACGTATCACAGGCGTCACAAGACGAAGCTCGACGGGGCCAAAGATATTCGGCTGCGAGCGCACAGCCACATCGCAACCCAAATTGGGATGACACCCAGCGAACTTCTTAATCCTGCTCAATTGGGGCGGGGTACGGACAGTTTAAACGTACCAATATTATTGTATATTGCTTATATCGTCCGTTGTAGCTCTAAAAGTACAGGATATGTATATATTCACCGGGAAAACAAGTGGGGCCCTATCGATAGAGAATGAAAAATTACCCCACTTCAATTAAGGGAGTTCGAGATGAATTTTAGGTCTTTTTGAGGTTTTTTGACGAAGTCCCGACCTTTCGTTTGGCGGGATCACCAAAACACGCGACGAGGGGGCCCAGCCGGTAAATCAAGTCTCCTTCGCCGTGATCTGTGTACGTGTTATTGCTGACTCTTTGATTGATTTACCGGATGGGGACGAGCCTAATTATGACTCGACTCCGTGGCACCGAAAAAGATAAGATCGCGTAGATAACGTTCGGCGATCTTCGGCATGTTCAAGTTTTGTTCAAGTTCAAATAGGAAACGAATGAGACCCATTCGAGACTATAGTCAACTTGTATCAAAAGATTCCTTATTGCAGGTTCCAACCGTGTGCTGAACGTAGTCCAACAATGTCTGACACCACATGTAGTGCTGTACCAGGTCGGGCGTCAAGCTTCAAGCCCGAGCCCGACCCGCGACCCGAGCCCGACCCGAGCCCGACCCGATGTCGTGCCCAGGGAGGGCTCGGGATCGGGCTCAGGATTTTTGAAGACCTGCGACTCGGGCCTGGGCCCGGGTCCAGGTACATGCTTGGATGTTGGTAGGCTCGCGCTAGAAGTATGCCTCAAAGCGGCCCCTGAATTGAATTACAGGCGTTACCAACCTTGCCTCTGATGTTTCGGTTGTGTGTTGTTTTGATGCAGACGAGGATCCGGCGTAATCCAGAAAAAGGTGGCTAGTGTTGTAACGGGTCGGGCTTCGAGCCTGAGCCCGACCTGCGACCCGGGCTCATAATTTTGGAAGACCCACAGCCCGGGCTTGCGCCCCGGTGTGTTAATAACCATAACTCTCCTTACTTCTGACATTTTGGACCGTGTAATATGTATGTTGCTTCGATGCACCAGGATCCGGGGTAACCCAGCAAACGGTGGTCTCATTAAATTCTGAACGCCTCCCAGGACCTTGAGAAATAGGTTTCAAGACATAGAAACGTCCTCCATTACTGTACCTGGTGAGAAATTCGTCAATTACAGCTATTTGCGGAACTTAAGGCGCGGATCAAAATATTTTGTTTTAACATCAAAAATACATGGCTCAGTATTTTGCTTATATCTTGCTCAATTCCTGTCCGTTTCCCTCGAGACTAGACGCGTTCGGACGGGGCATCCGAGGCGCGCATGGCCGTATGTGAATTTTGAATATCTAGCAAGTTCAAAATTTCCAGGCTTCCCACCGTGAATTCAATATTGGGGTCAATTGGGACGCGTTTGACGCGTCCCAATGAGCCCCAACGGTGTATGTGAGCATTTGGAAGCATTTAGAAGGTCTCCGAAGCCTTTGCGATGTAAGGCGGACGTTCCGAGCCCGGATCATTATTTGTTAGGTCAAGCGCGCTGCATCTTGCTTCCTTCCTGGTCGTAACGTCCGCCTTGCGTCCCAAAGGCTTCGGACACGTTCTAAAGCCTTCCAGTCCCCTGAATTCACGATTCGGACCCTCTAGGACACGTCAAACGCGTCCCAATTCACACCAATCTTCAGTTCACAGCCGAAAACCTTCGAATTTCAAACTTATCAGATCTGTGCAATTTATACATCGGCCGGTGCGCCTCAAATCCCCCATTCGAACGCGTTAGGTTTCAACAGAAACAGACAAGAATTGGCGAAGATATGAGCCAAATACCGATGTGTGCATTTTTTGATGTTAAAACAAATCTTTTGATCGGCGCCTTAAGTTCCGCAAATAACTGTAAGGGTCTGACACGTTGGAATGACTTCATGGAGGAAGGAAAGAAATACCAGCCGAGCCCGGGTATGACGACCTGACCCAGGCCCGATCTGTGAAGCCGGGTCGGGCTCAGGAAATTCGCAAGCTATGACCCGCTCAGGCCCGATCCAACCCGACCTGCGACCTGACCCGAAAAACACTAAAGGTAGTCTGACAAAATTCTCAATTCCTCCCAGGACCTTGCGAAATAGGTTTCGGCACCTAGAAATATTTCTTGTGGATGCACCTGGTGAATGTTTGGTCAAATAAATGTCTAACCCATTGAAAAAACTTCATATAGAGGAAGGTAAAAACATTCCACTGTCAATGTGCGCAGTCAGAAAGAATTAAGAAACTTGGAAAGAGCTACAAGAAATGACACACAGCAACATCAAGAGGACCATTAGCTTTGTGGAAAGAATTGAAGGGTGGGCGACCACACAAAGACAGACTCCAACGGTGAATCCGAGAGCAGTAGATGCTGCCCTTCACAGATGGAAAAGATCCAGCAATTATACTCGAATTGTTGCCAAGTGATTTCAACTTTGAGTAACTGAGTTGTTTCTGCACTCCTGACTTTATCGACAGAAGGCGTGCCCAAACCAGTTCTTTTAGTCTCGATAGCACGCTGCTTGACTTGAGCTGGTGCTCGGATTCTGCACTCGACGCAGGCGAAACATTGTTATCTGGTAATGTTGTCTATTTTTTTGAGGAAGCGTGGTATGAACACCATTTCCCGGTATGAGGCCTTGACATCGTTGCGGTCAACATACACCTATTTTCGGGCTGCCACCGGGTGACACATTGGAGCAAGGGGTTGGCAAAAAAATAATTAAGCATATCATGCCGAATTTTGTATTTGAGCCTTGGCCAGGGGGACCGACCGACCACGGCAATCACCGGGTGATGGGATCATTCCCCGTATGGCTATTTCTCACGTGGTTCAATTAGCGTACGGGGCACAAATTCCATTGCTTTTGTGTGATTTAATTGGCTTGAGTCCAAACATATGAGCTTTGAACCACCACAATGTTTCTCAGACCGGTGGGACAGCTTGGACACATCAGACATTGTTTGCAGGATGTTTGGTGTAGATAACTAGAGAAGATGTTAGCATTATGAGCTTGAAATCCCACACGGAATCTTTTATGAATGTGTATTCATTACATGTAGTCTCAGTTCACAGTTTATAGTCTACTGTACTTGACTCATTGCCAAACACACCAGATTTTTGGTTCAAATGGTTGGTTTGCCTGCCGAACTGAGCACTGCCACCTGTCAATCATTTCCTTTTCGGGACTATACTCTCGACGGGGGCCGCACGAGGTCAAAAATTTGCAAGTAAGTGATTCCGGAGACTTCTTGAGGTCCTAGGAAGCCCTTCAAACTTTCTTCCAAAAAAAATTTTTAAGGGTCTCTCGGGGGGACCGACCGACCGGCATGATACCATCAATTTCTCACGTGCCAACCCCTTGCATTGGAGATAAAGACCAGATAAAGCCAATGGGCTTCAAAAATTACATGGCCAAACCATCTTCCTTTCCTGGATCTGAACCATCAATCGCGAGGGGGACCGCAGTTATTGGGCAATTACATCAAGTTCCTGGAGGATGGAGCTTTGGTTTTTGACATCGGCTCCTGCCTTCTGGGCACGCAGAAGATTTTCAGTTCGGCTCGAGTCAGAATTGGCCCACGCCTCTCCCACTCTGACATTGCCTTAAAAGGCATATCTCATCTTATCTACTCACGTGTGTCTCTACGTGCCGCTCTGGCCGTGCCTAGACACATTGCAAGCTGTTGCTGCTATCGGTTCCCTGGCGTAGTGGTTATGATACATGCTTTATACTCAATATTGATGGCTCTCGGGTTCCAACCTGAGCGCACGTGTTTTGCTTATATTTTCATGTTTTTTTCTCTCTCTCTACTGTCCGAGCCCCATGCAGTGGGCCCCGCAGCGAGGGTGCTCAGCAGCAAGCGCTCGGGGGGTCCGCAGGGGTCTCCCCCGCACTGGGTAATCCTCACTCCAAATAAGCATCAAATATTAAAATACACACGAAAAAATATATTTCAAAGCTCTATGCAGTGGGCTGCGCAGCAAGCGCCAGGGGGGTTGGAGGGGGTCTCCCCTGCGCCAGATTCCAAAATATAGTGAGAATAAGCTCAAAAACATGGAAAATTAGGAAAATTAAATTATTCCTTCACTTGGATATGCCATTGGGCAAAGGGGGGGTCTGGGGGGAGCACTGTCCCCCCAGCATGTCTCAAAACACCCTCCCACAACTGGCTCTGACAGACGTATCGCATAAACACGTGCTGGGAAAAGAGCACGTGACTGTCAGAGTGGAGTCAGCCAAGGCTCGGCGGCTCAGCGGCTCAGGAAATTCTTGAGCCTGGACACACAGCGCGCTGGGACCCGGCCTAAAGCTTTCGAGCCCGACCCGCACACCACTACCAGTACGGGTTCCAGAAGCTATAGCACAGGCTACTGACTTCTATTCTCACAGGGAGCGTTTGGGGAGCGTTGTCGAGAACACGTGCTGTATCAATCTGTCCAAAAAGTACCTTTGACACCGCCGCTGCACTCACTGTCCTTCAAGATTGGCAGGAGGAATGGTTCTTCCGGCACTGTCAACAATGCAGGCTTGCGACTTCAATGATTCAGAGAGATCTGTGTTGCTCTGGGGTTGGACTTGTGCCGTCTTCTACAGCGGCGATGAATTAACATGATCTTGTTTCGAGCAGGGGAATAGATCAAGCCCACCCATCCCCCAGATCGCAGATGCAGGCGATGCAAAGCAATTACCTCAGCAAAAGCTGTAATTTGGGCGTCTATTTATTTGGCTGCACTCCAATCTTGGCCAACGAGTACAGCACTTTATTTTGGAACTTTCAAAACCTATAACATCCTCAAAGCTGCATTACGGTACTCATTTTCTTGATCTCCCCCCACCATCTATGGACCTCCAACCCCATTCCGAACCAGAATTCACAATAGTGTCGACTGCCAACATTCAATCCGCCCCGTATGTCTTGTTGCTCCCCGTAGCTTGGATCTTGATTCCCAACTAACACAGAAATCCGGGCGCATTCTTTCCGCATGCCGCTGGATTCACGATAGGCGGGGGCGTGTTCACGAGCAATGTGAATGTCACCAACCATGTCCATAGTCCGCCCCAGGAACTCATGGGTGAGCCTTTCCTCTCCTTATTTTCATGAGCACTTATGGGTGATAACTAGCATTTCGGACGATTCTAATGGGAGATATCAAACTGGTCAAAGAACTTCGCTTGAACGATGAATCCGGTGTTGTAGGCTGCCAGAGCCGAGTCACGCGTGTTCGGCGGATGTACTCTGCCAAGGTCATGGGTGGGGAAACTGGACAGATGACTGTCGCCATGTATCAGGGAGCTAGGGTGGAAGAGGTGAGTTCACATTGAAGTTCCTGGGATGTATTTTTTTCAATGGCAACTATTAATACATTGCAGGAATGGCGACAGCATCTCAGTATATACGAGTCGCTTCGGTGACTTACCATCGTTCCTTTGGTATTGTAATGTTCATGAATAACCTCACAGACATCCCAAGGTTATGCAACTCTACGGCCTAGCAAACACAAGTAGGCTCCGTGCAATGGTCTTCCATGACGGTTTGGACCCAATATCTGAGCTGAATCGTACCTAATGCTGGGAATAGACTTGATTCCTTTTGACCAATTTATCGGCCGCTTTCGACATTCGCCTATCCTGACCCTGTATATCTATTCCTATTGTGTGCGTATGTCTGCCGTGTTTGCTTACCTCAATTCAACTGTATTCTGCAGACTTCAGAGTTCGAGGTGAGAGGGTCCATGTCCCATATCTGACCAAACCCATTTGACTATTTGCAGCAGGCGATGGGTTACTTCGTCTCCGTTTCTCCCTCGTGCATTACACCGATGGTAAACGATTCCGATGGTGCGGCTTTACCATCACTCACGGGTAATCACAGAGTTCTGCTGATTTCACATACTGGATACGCCCCGCAAGTGGGGAGCTCTGTGTGGATTTCGTCGAGAGGAACCCGGGAAGCTTTGTTGCTTTGTGGGTCTCCTATAAACCACCCCAATTGGAGGAACTATTATTGGACGACCCTGACGCAGAGGCTGTAATAACTGCGGCTTTGGATGGAATTCAATATCATGCACTCTGTTCTTCGCATCCGATGAGGCACCATTGGGCCCTTTCTGTTTCTACCCAACTCCCAATTCGGTCCGCACCGATGATCTACCGTTTCAATTCGCAAAATGAGACCTGGTTCAGGATCACGGAGTCTCTCCGCTATGATCGCCAGAATCCGGTGCGGTACGATCTCACGGACAGAATTCACCACCCGGGCGAAGTCTTGCCCAATTCCTGGACCCGGTACTTCAGCTTCGGCACCAGTTACTTTCCTCCACTCAACTTCCTTGTTTGTTTCCAGGCATAACGCTCCTCTAACTTACCAGCGCTACTTGGAGGTTGAATTGATCGAAAACCAGCCCCGGCGTTCGGAGTCGTGGCTGGCGCAAGCAAATCACATCTTCACTCAACTCCAGGAAACGGCACACTCTGAGGACTACGGTACGAGTTTATCAAGTTTGATTCTTCAATATTTAATGACCCACGAACCCAGTTTGCGTAACAGCAACCTCTTTCATGCTCCAACTTTTGCCCAATGCTTGCAACACTGACGAACCGGATGGTTACCTGTTTGTTTGTCCAGCTGAGGATTTCCGAGTCGGACCAAATTTATTTCGGTGGCCGGATTGTCCCGCCTATTGGTCGCTCGATCCATCTGGAGCCGCCCGCCTCAGCACCGAGGATGCAAAATTCTCGGATTTCCCATTATTCACATTGAAACTGTCCTACATGGATGCTCTTGGGATAGCAGTGTTTATGACGGACTACGACAATTCCATCGAGGCAAAGGATTTGACCCAGACAGCCAAGAGGCCGCGATACAGTATGGTTACCCGCTATATGAGCTCTCGAGTGAGCCGGTTGGCCCGTTGAAATGTGGTGAGTGTAGCATGAACGATTCAATTTATCTTTGGAGTTCTGACCAACATGTTCGAAAGTTGAAATTTCATCTATAGTTGAAGCCGACTGTAACCAGGAAGACCCCGCTCTTTGCCAAGCGTTGGGTCACTACCTATAAAATCGGGCTTGGACAGATTGTATTTCATCTAGCGTTTCAATTAGATTCTGGTATTAGTAACAGCTCTGAGCAGTGTAAAAAAAGTAGCCTAGCGGACTTGTATACGATTTTGGCGGTTCCCCTTTCAACTGGTCACTCAGGCTGCCAGTGGGCCGTAAGAATTGACTTCTTTTTCTTGTCCCCACCCCCACGTTGCTTATTCCTTCATTCTCCCTCAGAGGTACTCATTTATGGAATGGGATGAGATTTTTTTTAATTCCTATCTGATGACTACTAGACAAGACGCCATGAAAACAAACAGACACTACCATTGAGGCAGAGACGATGCAACCTGGAGAGATTTTGGAGGTTGGCCGGAATTGTCACGGCGCAACACAGGTGACACGAGAAGGCAGTGCGGAAAATGGCGCTCACAGCGACGCCGTCCTCAGGCTCGCCGACCTCGCGCGCCTCGCGACGAGCAGAAGAACATCCCAAGGAGTCTCCTCTCATTCCATCAGATGCGAAGTGGGCGTCGCCGACTGCTCCTGCTCCCAACTTGCGTGTGTAGCACCCCAAGTTTAGGTGTTCCTTCCGGCTCGTAGGCATACCCGCCGTAGACCGACATGTGACGGGCCACATAGCACAAATACACCGCCGATGCCCCACCCCGACAGATGGACAGCTGCGGGGGTGCAGGCGGCACCTCCTCCCGACTCGCGAAACCACGTGCAGTAGGGCATCGGTCGACGATGTGCGTGTCAGAGACGAAGTCCATCATCTCCCTTCATCCCCTCCTCCCTCCTTTCTTTTCCTTCCTGTCTTCGGCATTTGTGAGGCTTTGGACGTCGAGACGAGGATGGAATGGAAATATGTCGAAGAAAGAGAAAACGGCGGGGGCAAAGGGGGTCTTGGGTGTCGTGATCAGGATGAATACAGTAGCTGCGCAGATGGCGGTGTAGCACTGATGGACATGGTGGGATGAGGCGGGACTGGGAGCGGCAGAAGGTGGATCGCAGCTTGCGCCTCCCGCCCGCCCGTGGGCGCTGCATCACCTGGCATCGGGGTACGCGTCGCACCCATACGCGTACGGTCCCGGGACGCGTCTCTATCCACTTCGCACACGAACGCCGCGGACGCCCCTCACCCCGGCAGGCAGGAGGCTGTGGGGGTGCAGGCGGCGCCCCCTCCCGACTCGCGAAACCACGTGCAGTACGGGCAAAGTACGGGCGTCAGTCGTCGACGTGCGTGTCGGAGACGAAGTCCAGCGTCTCCCCTCACCTTCATCCCTCCTCTGTCCTGTCTTCGCGATCTACTGGAGACGAGGATTGGGAGAAAAGATGTCAAAGAAAGAGAGCCAACGGCGGCAGAGGTGTCGCGACGGGCAGGGATAGATACACAGGATTTCGGAACACGTCGGCGCGGAGGTGGGGAGAGGGCGCAGCCGAATGTGGGCAGCAAAGGGCAGGCACCACAGCTTGCGCTTCCCGCCCGGCCGCGTGCGCTGCATCCCCCGGCGTCGGTGTCCCGCTCATATCCACCGACGTATAGTCCCGGGACGCGTCTGTGTCCTCCTATCCCTCCCCATCGTCCCGTACCCCATCCCTATTCCCACGCCGGAATACCGAGAGCTGCAGCCCGCAGCACCACACCGCACGCGGCAGCGTGCGTGTCTGAGGTGATACTCGACATCTCCCCGCGTCCCCTCCTCCCTCTCGTTCTCCGGGCCTCGAGGGGATCAGTACTCGAGACGTTGAGACGCGCGTGACAGAGAGGAGAGGGGAGAGCAGCCGGAGAGCGAAGTCAAAAGAAAAGGCGTGGATGGGTCGTGAGGGGCGAGGGATGGATACAGTACTGCAGCGGGGAATGATGGTGAAGTGCGTAGCGAACATGGTAGTGGAGAATGGGCAGCAGCGGGCGGGGTCACCGCTTCACGCCCACCTGTGCGTGTACGTCCCCGGGCTTCGGTGCCGCCCGTCCGAGTAGGGTGTACAAGTGCAGCATAGGCGTCGCTTCCCGCATACCCACCCACATTCCCGCATAGGGTATACCAGCGCGGTTCTTCACTCTCGTAGTAGACCGGTGGCGCCGTGATGCCCATGTCAGTCGAGGCGGCCCGCTCCCGCCCACGCTGAGGCGGCACGCTCCCGACTCGCCGCACCGCAGGACAGGCGTCGACGACTCGTCCTCCACCCCATCTCCACCCTAATCTTCGTCATGTTCTTTCTCGACCAACGCATCCTCCTCCCCCTCCCCTTCTCCCTCCGCCTCACCGCCCCCGTCTACGGAGGCAACTCGCAGCGGGAACAGTGGACGCGGCGTTGACGCGGAGCGCCTACACCCCGATGTCGGCGTGGCGCAGGAGGTGGATGTGGGGGAGAGAGGGAAGGGGGTGAGGATGGCCCCCTTCACCATTTTCTGCGGGTGGACGAGGAGGAGCGGAGCAGGTGGGGCTTCAAGTTCGTCGGGGCAGAGGTGGATGTGATGGGATGCAAGGGCGCAGACGAGGACGTGGGCGAGCGCACCATCCATCCCGAGCGCGAAGACGGCGAGACACTGGGTGTCGGTACTGTTCCGCCGGAAGGGATGCGGGGAACGCCACCGGCGAGACGTAGCGCAGCCGTACACGAATGGTACCATGGTGTTCCCTCCCCTTCTCCCCCCGCCTCATCGCCCCCATCCACGGAGGCAACTCGCAGCGGGGACAGTGGACGCGGCGTCGACGGGGAGCGCCTACAGCTCGACGTCGACGTGACGCAGGAGGTGGATGTGGGGGAGAGGGGGAAGAGGATGACCCCCTTCACCGTTTTCCGCAAGTGGAGGACGAGAAGCGGAGCGGGTGGGGGTTTGAAGCTCGTCGGGGCAGAGGTGGATGTGATGGGATGTAAGGGCGCAGACGAGGACGTCAGCGAGTAAACCAGACATCCCGAAGACGGGGAGACGCTGGGTCTCGGTACTGTTCTGCCGGGAGGGTTGCGGGGAACGCCACCGGCGGGACGTATGGCCGCCGCACACGAATGGCGTCGTGCATGAGAGCGCACGAGTACGAGTCGTAGCGCAGGCTGCTGAAGTCGCAGCGGGCCTACGTGACACGTATACGGGCGAGCGCGGGGATGGGGCCAGGACGCGAGTGAGAATGTCTGTGGATGACCCTAGTCAGTAAAGAATGAGTACAAACACAGATGACACACGTTATAGCGTTATTCGGGAGAGGACCTAGATGTTTGTGGCTCCGACAGCACAAAAGCTAATGACGAGCTTCTGCACCCGCGGCTGCGACGAAGCCAATATAATCTCTCAATGTGTGTGCTGTTGTGCGCACACCCAAGTGGAGTGCGTCAGAAGGATTGCAGGCCTAGATCTATCGCAGCTTTGTAAATTTGAAGGCAGGATCATCCATCCGCCGCGGCAAGCACAGCACAGAGTCGGGCGCGGGTGAGAACTCAAAGGAAAAGGACAGTTGTAGCGGCGAAGCATGGAGATGTAATCCTGAGTGCTGGATACGCCGCTGCAATGAAAATTGAGGTTTTTGAGCGACCGAAAAGGAACATGGGCAGCGCTACGCCGAGGTTGCCGAGTGACTTCAGTCCGACACTGCGAGCGTTGCCACACCGGCTTGGGACCAACGTATAACGTGGTAAGCCTTAAGAAAGGAATGTTAGTGTACAGCCTGACATCCAAACAACCGCTAAGGTCCCGATATGGCAATTCTGCCTGAATCCGCGGCGATCGCTGCAGCGCTGCGAGAATAATAAGGAGGAACAACATCTTTTGGGTGGATTTACACGGTAGAAATAAACCTCAGAGTGACTGTCCCCTTCCCTTTCCACCCAACAGATGAAACGGCTGTGCAAAGGCTGAGCCTGTGGGAGCCCGATTAAAAAAAGTCCCGCGACAAGCCAAAGACCTTTTTTCAAAACTCAACGAGACAAAGAGTCTCAAAGAAGCTGTTCAAAGACGCTGTTCCAAAAGATAGGATATCAAGATATCTTGGATATCAAAGACTATAGCTCGAATACTTAGACGCCCTTTGTCAATCCACGGCTTTCAACAGCACCCAGTGAAGGCCATTGACGTGTGTGCAACTGCTTCTACATTCTCCCCGTACACGCAGTGCCTTTTTCCACTCCGCCCCTATGCCATCCTCAAAAAAGCTCGCCGACGCCTTCACCAGCGCCCAACATCTCTGGGAAAATTGGGAAACACCGACCACGTGCACAAGCTTCCGTGTGTACCCAGCGAATCACGACGTTGGTGGTCGAGCTCTGTGCTTCGGTCACAGTAGGTGCTCAGCTCTCCTCCGCTCTCGCGGTTTGTCTACCCAGCGGACAGGATAACCGGAACAACGGATCCGCGCTCACGGTGTATGAGCGACACATGCGCATCGGTAAAAAACAGGGCTGACATACCGTTTTCACCTGGCCTGAACACAGACAGGCATTGGACAAATTCGGTTTGAGAAGCGGGTACACTGCGCCTTCATCATTGTGCCACTCGAATTTTTCTTTGATTTCTGGGGTCCGCCGAGTGAGGAGCTGGCGAGTTCGACATACTTCTATTCTTTCCATATTCTTTTTTCCGGCATCTTATCTGGGTCTTATCGGTTTCGGACGCGCCTTGCCCTGCCATTCGACTTCCCGAGCATCACATCGCCGGCGCGTCTGGAGATTCGGTTCAATTTGTTGCCGTCTTCAGAGCTGCCGGCATGACTTGTTCCCACCTCCCCCACGCGTCTGAAAGCTGCAGATATTTGGATTCGATAATATTTGGAGGTTCTATTGATGCTAAGTTCGAATCAATAGCTCGCGACAATTCAATAATTCCGACCCACCCTTGTTAATCCAGTGTTGCGGGTTAAGGGGTTATTAACGGTCAAGATTCTTCTTAAGCCCTTAAGACGGTTAAGAACTGTTATTAACGGTAAGTTGTTATTAACATTAATTTCCTTTTTGGGAAGTTTGAGCCGGACTTGTACGCGACTATTCTACGGGCTATATTTGTCCTCTGAACCAGACATTGCACCGTCATCGGGCTCCTCGTCGCTCTCCTCTGCCGCTAATAGCTCCATAAGCAGTACCTTCAGCGTAAATTGTGCCGCACGGGTAAAAACCCCTTGACAAGGGGCATGGTGTGATCAAACTTGTTGGAGTGAATCAATCAAGCCCAGACAAGTCACTGGTCAACTTGCCAGGTCAAGACAATGAGGAGAGCAGAAGAGATTTCTGAAAATTTACGACGACGTGTTTCGAGATCACATGACGATGTTAACGGTTAATTAACGGTCCAAATGTTCGAATTCTTGCAAACGGCTTAAGTTAACCCCTTCTTAATGTTAAGGGTTAATTAACCCTTAGAGGTTAACCCACAACACTGTGTTAATCACTGACTCCCCCGAGCATCGCAATGTGAAGCTCATGCAGTTCTGCCGACGCGTCGTCGGTCGCAATCTTGACTTTACCTGCCACGAACTATGCACCCCTTCTTTTTGATGTCAAGGTTCACATTGAGACGATCGGTAAGTTTTATCCAGTAAGTTAAACCTTCCATTTTCTCATGGTGAGCCGGCCTTAGGGAGAGGAAAGATAAAAAACATTCAGTCTTATAATTACTATCCCCCCCCCTAGATCTCGGACACCTAAGGAAAACTGATGCATATCATTTGATACAGTGATCCTGGGCCAAAGCTGAGTGCGTATATCGTTAGCAATCTGTCTTTTACTCCGGTCTCACATCTTGCTTCATGAGAAACGAGTAAGAATTGAGCAAACGGCGTCGTTTTTTTCGGAGGTGGTCAGGTGTCCGAGTTCTAGGTAACACGTCAAATTCTGATTGCCGGCCTCATATATAATCTCCTTCTTGTTGTGGCGCCTCCAAACTTCATGGGGTGGAGCATCTCAATAGTTAATGTAATATACATGAAGAGGAGGTTAAAGCAACCATAGAGTGGTCAACAGGCAGCATGAAATTTCTTGCCATCATTTTTTGCAGTTGCAGATCAATTTGACCGGCATGGCGTGATCGTTCAGTCCATTCTGAAGGCTACAAGACACCTATGGCTCCAAATTTTTATATAGACACTCTTGTGATGTAAAGGTATTTGGTAGATGTGTTCATGGAATAATATGACCCTAAGGAGATGCTGCTGAGCCTCAAAATACATGAAATGAGCGAAAATAACAGGAGTCGTGAACTTTTCCTGGCAATATATATCCCAGGATATAAGATTGCAAGGTTTTTGCACCTTGTACCTCTAGATCACCTCATAACGTTTATTTGAGCCATGAAAGTCACGAAATGGTCCAGTATTGGATGAGAAATGTTTGTGTGTCCGAGTTCTGGGTTTTGTCCGGGACGGTGGGGGGGGGGATAGTATGAGCAATTGACGATAACTTTCGTATACCTCATCCTCGTGCACACATTTACACATACAAGCATGTACTCCTGGTTCTTTTAGACGCGCAAGCCTTGTCTCCCTCCCCATCGACTCTCACACTGCGAAATGAGCTTTGACTTAGACGCGGCAGGCTGTGGGCTGGATGCTGCTCCCCAAAATCTCAACATAGAGAAATGGAGTCGCTCAAATAAAGTCGGAGTGGCGTGATGATGTGGAGCGTTTATGGCTACACTTAAAACTGCCAGCGAGTGCAGGGATTGAAGAAACAAAAGTACCTAATGTTGAGTGTGTCGGAGTATGATAGTACCGCATTCAGATACCCATAAAATCGCGATACACTCGGGGTGCGACTGTGAGTCGTACACAGCCAATCACCCATGGTATGCACCAAGCCATCGTTTGGTCATCGTCCTGTACCACAGAACGAAGCGGCAACCATATGGACGCCAGGGCGCGTTACCATCGAAGGCGGTTCAAACTTAGACCGGCGGTCATTTTTGTCAACCTTTTGTTATGGATTGCAGGTACTGGTAGATTACGCATGAATAAAATACAATCAGACAATGAGTAATGAGCGTAGCACCCAGAGTATAGTATATTTTTAACAACTTTCCGGTTCCGTTTCGTCACGACTATTATATGTGTTGATGTTTATCTGCAGATCTTTATAAGGACCAACAAACGACGCTCTTATTGACTTGACTGTGAACTCACCGTCGTCGATGTCGGCCGGTAGTTCGGTGATGTGAGAGTGGAAACGCAGACGAGTCGGTGCACCGTCTTCAGTTGCGCTGGGGCCATTGTCTGCGAAAACAGTGAACTGTTCATCGCGACTGGGAGAAGTTCGTATAATAATGACGTTAAACGCGATCCCGGTCGCTTGGAGAGTCTGATAGCCAATATGTATAAGCATGAACTTTGCACAGGGAAGTGTGTACTGACCGAATTGGCGAAGGGATATATCAAATTGCTATTGCAAACGTTAACCACAAAGGTCAGAAACACCATCAGCGTATATGCGAATCCGGATTCAGCGATAACGCGGATGACTTTGCGGAACGGCTGATTGTTTGTCGTTCCACTTGTACTGACACGAAGTTTCTCAATCTCGCGCTCAACCCGCCATATGCGCCAGATGAGGAGACCTTTAAGAAGTTAATTAGTGGCCAGTCATCCAGGATATAAAAATATTCCGTACCAGTCGTCAGCGTATTCTGAACCTTTCAAAGGGCGTAAGGTTCGATCCTTTCAGAGAAATAAACAGCAAATAGGGCACTTACAGCTGTGATACAGAACAATGTCTCCGTCCAAGGACGGATATCCGATGAATCCATGGTAGTTTCCTGGTGCTTCAAGGAGGCTTGGGCCTCGACGAGCTTGATGGCCATAGCAATACCACCGATATATAGAATTAAAGAGGGTATTAGTACTTTCCAACGGCGGGAGTACACAATATAGCATCTTATGCAGGCAATGTCAATCGGAACGCACGGAGAGGCGACAAACAACCTACCTGTATATCTAGAAAGGTATGGAGGTGATCGAGTTAAAAGGAATCATGCATGGTAAAGTGGGATGCACTTACGAGAACAAAGTCGCCCAAGATCATCTGGATGACTTGCGCAACGGTCTAGGTAAACTAATGGAAGAGCTGCATCAAATAAAACGATCCCCACGTACTCTGGCCACGTTGATCCAACCCGAGATATCCGAAAGCTCTTTTTGCTGCTCCTCCTCCGCCTGTATAAAATGCAAATGCTTGCAAGTTGTGAAGAAGACCAATCTACACGACCTTAAGCATCAAAATCCGAAATCGAGATCAGCGAGACCTACAACGACATCGAAAGTTGCAACCACGAATAGGGTGATGCCCACACTGAGAATGAACCATCTAATTTCACTCGGCCTTCGGCCGCGGTCCTCCGGGCCAATACAGAGGAGGTTGCGAGCGCAGAAGCCACAGGTCACGAAATACATCCCATAGGTCAGCGTCTCGAACCAGTTGCCCAGGAGCTGAGCCTCGGAGAGAGAAAGAGACATGCCTCCGAATGGCGACTGCTGCTCTCCCAGCGGAGCTACCAAGAAGCTTTATAAGATCGCGCAAGTGCATCTTTCCCACTGTGATCGGGTCCAGGAATCTGTCTCAATTCATTCAAGATCTTGCCGCTCTTCCTTAACACCGCCCCGAGGCCACGCACCGCGCCCTAATTGCGACTTTCAGTTAGCCAAGAAAAGGCGAAGCGCTGAAGATAAGTAACGAAGAGCTTTGAAATGTCTCCAGGGTTAGCCATCAAAAGGAGGTGTGATTACGTCCAGACTGTCCGCATTTTAGGAAATGTTCAGATGGCGTGAAGCGGTGGAAAGCTTGTTCCAATTAAAGCATTTTCCAGCATTTAATTTAGAGGGCCAAGCGTGAATCAGTAAACGTGGTGTCGATACTTATTGGAGGATCCTCAGGGCCCTTCCGAAGAGATTGCTATTGGACAGTTCAAGTGGAGCCCAACGGGAAAGAAGAGAGCTTAAGGTTCTGAACGCACATACTCACTTTTTTTGTTCCTCTGGTTCCGGCTTCAGTTATGCAATGGGTGCATATGTGAAATGGCTGAACGGTAAATGTTTTTGTGTGTGCTGTGCTGTAACAGCTTCTGTTCCTCGTGCTCCAGCAATGAGGCGTAGAACCCGTGACAATCGGAGTGGAAATTGTGCTGAAACTTCGGAGCACACTGCCATATCCGGCTCGCGATGTTAGAGATATGGGGTCGCTCGAATAACGTCCGAGTAGCGTAATGATGCGGAGCCTCTATGGCTATACTTAAAAGTGCCAGCGAGAGCGCAGAAAGATCGAAGAAAACAAAAGTACCTAATATTGAGTGTGTCGGAGTATGACAGTCCCGCATTCAGGTCCCCATAAGTTATAACATCGCAATATACTCGGGGTACGGCTGTGAGTCGTACACAGCCAATCACCCGTGGTATGCACCAAGCCATCCTTTAGTCATCGTCCTGTACCACGACGTGGACGGCAGAAAGCGCAGAAGACACCCCAAACTTGGGCCGGCGGTTAAGAGTTCAGGACGGTGGCGTTCGTAGTAGAAGATTAAATTCGGCATAGCCGAATAATTCCGAAACCTGATGGGAAGGCACAGCCGTCCGAGGATGTCGGCATTAAAATTTTGCACGTGTGATCTTAGTTGAAATTGTTTTCTAACTAAGTTACTCAGGGGCTCAAAACTGAACTCAGTGTCCAGAAACCTGTTCTACCCTGGACTGTAAGACTCCAACTTTTTCGTTCCCCGTGTATGGATCTCAGCACAATAAACGGAAACGGTTAGAAACTGTTTTAAACCGTTACACGGTAATCTCCAGGGTACCCTGAGAACCAGTGGATATGTGGAGTATCGCTCGCAAAAGGGTCGCAATGTTGCGTCCTGTGGATTCTATTACTGACTCGACCAGTTTCGGTTGAAAACAGCTCACGGCTGCTCACCCTGGAGCGGCGCAGCGCATCAGTTGCGCCATCAGCCTCAGGTGGCCAGTCGGGCCCACAGCAATCAAAACTGGGCACTCAAACAGTTGGTCCCGTCCCCTTGTGCCAGGTGGCTTTACAACTCAAAGCCAGGGAGGTTTAAATTATGGTTGGATTCGGTATCCGATATCTAGTTCGGAATCAAGTCAATCTTCAACTCCGAAATAGAGAAGAGAAATACAAAACAAAGCACACCGAGAAAGAAGAACGTGCATAGTATGTCAAAAAGTGTCAGTTCATAGAATAAAATTGGTTCCGGACGAGATATAAAACAAGTGAAGCAAGAGTAGCTTGTAGTCTCTCGCAGCCAGACACTTCAATATAAATTTAAACTCGTACCTCATTATATTGAAGTCTGTTATTAAGCGCGGGGGTCCGATCAGGGTAAAACCTTGTTACATAATCTGCACAGCCACGCCCATGCTTTTTCGATGTTTTGTGCCTACAGAATCATTATTCTAACTGATTTTTTGCATAGATACACCAATTGAAGTCCTCTGAATGTTTCTACATGGTCAAAAAAATTATACCATGCAGAATGGAAGTGGTAGAAGTGAGCAAATATCCTACATGATTGCGCGCTCTGTGAAAGAATGAACCTTACACAGTTCTCTAAAAAGCCAAATAAAATTCAGAAGGTTTCTGAACGGCAACTTAGTCCTTCTGAGTTGTTCAAGTGTGCAGAACATGCTCAAGGCGGACGTGGTTAGAGGTTCAAGATGAGGTGGCTGTGCACATTATGTAACAAGCTCTTACCCTGATCGGACCCCGCCGCTTAACAACAGACTAAGTAGCTTGAGAATCTGAAGGGATCAAAGAAGACAAACAAAATGAAAGAACATATATACCGAAATTAAAACGTACATCTCCGAGGTTCAGCTTGAATTTTGGAACTTGGTGGGTCGACTCCAGTGGAGTTGACTGACTGTGCCCTGTCAAACTAGTTTGATTGAGTCAACTCACCAAGTCTGAGCTAGATTCAGGATAAACTCACCTTCAACTGAAATTGCCAACTAGCCACATGGAAGGCTTTCAGATTAGCCTGCCCAGAGAGGTGGTTTCGCTGATCTCTTCGATTCAAGCTTCCATTTCCGATCTAACAATTAAACACAAGGAATATTGTTTTCTTCATTGTCGTCCTGTCCAACCAATTCCTTCTGAACATGAGTACAAATTCAATTCTTAAACTACGTCGTTGCCCCGTGAGCAAAAGACCCTGCCTTTCCATCCGGAATCCGATACAGTGGGACCCTCAAATGCCAAGCAACATCTTGACTCTCAACACCTTTGCCTCATGAAATTTCCGCAATCCAGGAAATGCGGCATACACACTTGCGTCGTAAGAGCGTTTCCTGACTGCTGCAGTCAACTCGATGCAGGGGAATCCCATATGTGTGGCCTCTTCCGTGCTCAGAATTAGTATTTCCCTGGCTTGGCTTAGCCCGGAAGCCATGGCTTTGGCCTGGTTTCGTCTGGCTTAGGCTTGCAAAATGCGAGGCCAGAGCCAAAGCCAGGAGATTCTTCCATTATCAGGCGGATATACGGGATGATGCTCAGGCAGGAGAGAAACGCAGTCGAGATGCACAGCTGCCAGTTCCAATCGTAGTAATCGAACTTCAGCTGCAGCTGGGATTTATTGATGTGCTTCTCTTCAAGAAGCCGGTTCAATTTCTGTGCCGCAATGTATGTAGGGATCCGCTGCGTCCGGCCACTCCTCACGCTTGCACCATCCTCGTTGGTGGGTGGATTTATACCGTTTGACGCGTTTGGGTGCATATCAGCATGAGGTATTGTCCCGATAACTGTAGCGACCGATCCTGGGAGCTTGAGACCTGCGTCCGCCAGTATCTGCGCGAATCGGGCGAGATGCTGGCGAGGAAGATGACGGCTGAAGCTTTGACTATCCCCAGACCACCCAAATATCGACAGCGGCGTGGCGGCAGCCTAGAGGAATCCCCCCCACCAGCGCCTCACCCACATGCTTCTCGCACTGCTCTGTGCCGATAATGTGGAGGAAAGCAGATATATCTTGGATGCCCGAGACCAGGCTAGCACCCGTGTTGGTGTTATCCATGCTGCGGCGGCGCTAAAATTTAGCTCGGGTGGTAAGAGTGTATGTGGGGAGGGAGACGATGGGAGACAAGCGTCCGCTACAGCATGGACTAGAAGAAGTGTAGTTGTGACGTGAGAAGGGTGTCGTATTGTTGGCCGGGCACTAACAGTCGCACGGCTCGCGAGTCTGCACATCTGGATGGTCTGATTTTGGTCTGATCACCATTCAAAATAGTGGTGGCCACGGCGAAACACTGCAGCCTACGGGAGGCAAACAGTGCGTGACACGCCAAGAGCTCGATGGGGTACATAATTTGAGGGAAGCCTGGAGTGATAGACGTGATCGGCCGCGGGCTTCTCGGACTTTCGTCTGTTGATTCAGAATTGCGGCGCAGAAGACATTTCGACTGTGGAGTTTGTGAAATATCAACTTACCAGCCTCTTCCTAGGACGGTCTACCATGGCAATGAATTAAAACCAGTCAGCTCTGCACCATCGCGAAAATCAAGCGCGCTACATGTGAGTCTTCCTGACCCTCCAACATTGGCGGCAGACTCAGCACCGCCCAGCTTCCAGAAGCTATAGCAGTCTACTCACTTCTCCTATTCTCATGGAGAGCGTTGTCGAGAACACGCGCTGTATCGATCTGTCGAAAAAGTATGCAAGGCTGAAGACACTGTCCCGTTCAGAATTCCACTGCGAGCACGACGGAGAACTATCCATTCCACAAGGTTGGATTCGAGCGATTCGACCCCTCAATCATTCCACGATGATTTCCCCCCTTCTTCAACTGCTTCTTCTGCACCCAGAGTACAGGTTCTGCGGACAGCGGACCGCAGAGCTGATTCTGCAGCTTCTACATCACGCACTGCCGCTGCACTGCCCCTTCGAGATGGCCAGGAGGAATGGTTCTCCCGGCACTGTCCGGGCTCGAGACTTCGATGATTCGGAGAGATCGGTGCTGCTCTGGGGTTGAACATGCGCCGTCTTCTACAGCGGCGATGAATTAACATGTCCTTGTTTCGAGCGGGGGAATAGGTCAAGCCCACCCTGTGAGATTCGGATAAGCCAGGCAGAAGAAAGGTAGAAAGAGACTTGCTCTACTGCAATCTCCACAAGGTACATAGGACAAAATAGACTACTTATATACTAAAATGGTATCTAGAGCAACGAGTGAAGGCAAATTCGTAGGCAAGGGATACATGTGGAAATTAGCATGGCCACAGTGACATACTTGGAGTTTGCCATGACGGCGTATTTCCAACACACCCATCCCCCAGATCGCAGATGCAGGCGATGCATTACCTCAGACACTTTTGACAGCGAAAGCTGTAATTTGGGCGTCTATTTCTTTGGCCGCACTCCAATCTTGGCCAACAAGTACAGCACTTTATTTCGAACTCTCAAGACCTATAACAGCCTCAAAGCTGCATTTCGGTACCCATTTCGCTTGATCTTCCCCCATCATCTATGGACCTCCAACCCCATTCCGAACCAGAATTCACAATAGTGTCGATGGCCAACATTCAATCCACCACGTATGTCTTGTCGGCCCTCCCCCGTAGCTTAGATCTTAATACCCGACTAACACAGAAATCCGGGCACATTCTTTCCGCATGCCGCTAGATTCACGATAGGCAGGAGCGTGTTCACGAGCAATGTCATGAGCCATGTCAACAACCATGTCCATAGTCCGCCTCAGGAACAGCTAGCCGGTGGACCTTGCCTCTCCTTCCCTGTTTTTATGAGCACTTACGGGCCATAACCAGCATTTCGGATGATTCTACTGGGAGACATCAAGCTGATCAAAGAGCTTCGCGTGAATGATGAATCCGGTGTTGTAGGCCGCCAGAACCGGGGCACGCGTGTTCGGCGGATGTACTCTGCCAAGGTCATGGGCGGGGAAACTGGACAGGTGACTGTCGCCATGTATCAGGGAGCTAGGGTGGAAGAGGTGAGTTCGCATTGAAGTCCCTGGGAGTCTTTTTTTCAATGGAAACTACTAATACATTGCAGGAATGGCGACAGCATCTCACTATATACGAGTCGCTTCGGTGACTTACCATCGTTCTTTCGGTATTTGCAATGTTCATGAATCACTTCACAGACATCCCAATGTCATGCAGCTCTACGGCTTAGCGAACACAAGTGCGCTCCGTGCGATGGTCTTCCATGACGGTTCGGACCCCATATCTGAGCTGAATCGTACCTAATGCTGGGAATAGACTTGATTCCTTTCGACCAATTTATCGGCCGCTTTCGACATTCGCCTATCCTGACCCTGTATATCTATTCCTATTGTGTGCGTATATCTGCCATGTTTGCTTACCTCAACTCAACTGTATTCTGCAGACTTCAGAGTTGGATGTGAGAGGGTCCATGTCCCGTATCTGACCAAACCCGTTTGACCGTTTGCAGCAGGTGATGGGGTACTTCGTCTCCGTTTCTCCCTGGCGCTTTACTCGGATGGTAAACGATCCCGATGGTGCGGCTTTACCATCACTCACGGGTAATCACAGAGTCCTGCCGACTTCACATACTGGATACGCCCCACAAGTGGGGAGCTCTGTGTGGATTTCGTCGAGAGGAACCCGGGAAGCTTTGTTGCTTTGTGGGTCTCCTATAAACCACCCCAATTGGAGGAACTATCATTGGACGACCCTGACGCAGAGGCTGTAATAACTGCGGCTTTGGATGGAACTCAATATCATGCACTCTGTTCTTCGCATCCGATGAGGCACCATTGGGCCCTTTCTGTTTCTACCCAACTCCCAATTCGGTCCGCGCCGATGATCTACCGTTTCAATTCGCAAAATGAGACCTGGTTCAGGATCACGGAGTCTCTCCGCTATGATCACCAGAATCCGGTGCGGTACGATCTCACGGACAGAATTCACCACCCGGGCGAAGTCTTGCCCAATTCCTGGACCCGGTACTTCAGCTTCGACACCGGTTACTTTCCTCCACTCAACTTCCCTGTTTATTTCCAGGCATAACGCTCCCCTAAGTTACAAGCGCTACTTGGAGGTTGAATTGATCGAAAACCAGCCCCGGCGTTCGGAGTCGTGGCTGGCGCAAGCAAATCACATCTTCACTCAACTCCGGGAAACGGCACACTCTGAGGAGTACGGTACGAGTTTATCAAGTTTGATTCTTCAATATTTAATGACCCACAAACCCAGTTTGTGTAACAGAAATCTGTTTCGTGCTCCAACTTTTGCCCAATGCTTGCAACACTGACGAACCGGATGGTTACCTGTTTGTTTGTCCATCTGAGGATTTCCGAGTCGGACCAAATTTATTTCAGTGGCCGGATTGTCCCGCCTATTGGTCGCTCAATCCATCTGGAGCTGCCCGCCTCAGCACCGAGGATGCAAGAATTCTTGGATTTCCCATTATTCACATTGAAACCATCCTACACGGACGTTCCTGGGATAGCAGTGTTTATGACGGACTACGACAATTCCATTGAGGCAAAGGATTCGACCCAGACAGCCAAGAGGCCGCTATATGAGCTCTCGAGTGAACCGGTCGGCCCATTAACATTTGGTGAGTGTAGCATGAACAATTTGAATTATCTTCGGAGTTCTGACCAACATGTTTGAAAGTTCAAATTTCATCTACAGTTGAAGCCTACTGTAACCTGGAAGACCCCGCTCTTTGCCAAGTGTTAGGTCACTACCTATAAAATCAGGCTTGGACAGATTGTGTTTCATCTAGCGTTCCATTAGATTCTGGTATTAGTAACAGCTCTAAGCAATGTAAAAAAAGTAGCCTAGCAGACGGCTTCTTGGTTGTATACGATTTTGGTGGTTCCTCTTTCAACTGGTCACTCATGCTGCCAGTGGGCCGTAAGAATTGACTTCTTTTTCTTGTTTTTACCTTTACTTTCCTTGTTCCTTCATTCTCCTTTGGAGGTGCTTTCAAGTGCCGGATGTGGACAAAAATACCCTTTGCATGTGTCGCAATGTTTTTGTATAAGATATTTCCAAACATTTTTGAGGATTGTTGAAGAAAGTGCAAGATGGTGCCTTAAAAAAATATGGGCTCTGGTTTGTTGAATTTCTTTCAAGAACCTCGTAAATTCTGTTGGTTTTTTTTTTCAGTCAGCAGTTTTCTTCGTCTTCATGATCTTTACAGATCTTACAATGTCCTCGCCCAAAACTGCGACCGCTACAAAAAAAAAAATTGTTGACAGATCTTTGAAGATTGAGACTTGTTGTTGCCAGTTTTTTTTTCATACCGTCCTTCGACTGTCTAGGTTCAATTTCTTTGATTGGGGGCTTGTTTACAATGTGCTGGCCGTTGGTGCCACCTGCCAAGATATGGCTCCACATGCATAAGTAAACATAGGTGGCATTGGGAGCTCCATTCCCGAGTGCCCGCTTTGATTGCCAAGACAACCCCGTATCACTTGTGTTGATCCTCATGTGGAGGAGTATTGCAAGCGGGCTGCCTGCTACTGGAAAGCCCAATTGAACATTGAGTGCGCGCACTTGTGCCCAGCTGTTCCCATATCCCTCATGTCTGACCCACTCTCCAATCTCCGAGCTGCCTATGAGGTTCTGGAAACTCGTGTTCTCCACGCACTTCGTACTCAACTTGGAGACACGGCTCGACTGCATGTGCAACGCGACGAGGCTCTCCGGCTGCTAGAAGCAGCAGAGCCTGTGAGTTATCCAACAGCGTTACACATTTGTTTACTCACTGCAATAGCACTGTCACCTTTTCCCTCCAGCTGAGTTTGCTACCCTCCAGCAGAGCATCTCTACCATGGCCAACCAGCTGGACGAGGCTTGCCATCTCTCTACTGACCCCCAGAAGGGTCATCACTCATCGTTGTTACCAAATCTTCAAATGGGCAGCGTGGACGGCCCAAGAAGCAAATCGGCCCCTCCTTCTTGCAGGAAGCTCTCACTCTGTGTGGGCTGTCTGGTATCTCAGGGGTTCTCAACTGCCATCCTCGCAATGTTTGCCATTGTGTAAGGGCAACCTTAAGCTCGGCGCGGGGTGTGGAAACTAGCAGGGGAATCCGAAGTATAAATATAGGTACTAGAATACAGGAGCGGAAATACTATGCACCTAGCGGGGGAATCCGAAGAGAAGAAAGGATGAGGGTTCCCACGCTAGGCGAAACCTTATATACTAATTCATAACTACCCAGTAGCACGTGTCCGGATGTATCTACAATGATCGCGGGCCTGATCGCACAGCACGTGCCAGCGAGAGCGGACAGATGTCCCGGGTGATTTGGCGGTCAGATAGAAAGGCGCAGAAGTATCCGGAGCGCTGGGCGGAAAACCATCCGAAGTGTCCGGAGCCGGTCCGGATGGAAAAGTGTCCGAAGCGGCCGAAGCGGCCGGAGCATCCGGATCGGGTCCGGATGGAAAACCGTCCAAAGCAGGGTGCGGGTTTCCGTCTCCAGGACGGAAGGAAGAGTCTCAGTCACTCGGACGGAGACGGGGACAGGGGGGTGCGCCTCTCACTACTACCTTGGACTCAAATGTATTGGCATTATCTGAATACAGGAGGGCATAGCGATTAGGGGACGTGACCGAGGGCGCACCGCTCACTCGGCCGAAAGCGGAAAACCCGCTGGGGTCCGGGTCCTCGTCACCCGATTCGTCCAGAAGCGAAGCGGTGGTGGCCATACGGGCGAACAGCTCGCCGAGGAGGTCGTCTCCGAGTTGATGAACAACTTCATTGAGAATGTCCATGTGTCGGATGTCGGATGTAACCGGCATTCCCGGGCGAGGTGTCCAGCCGCACCGCACTGGAAGCAGGAGCGTGGGAAAGCGCGCGCTCGGGTCCGGTCAACGTCTATTGGAACGACCGCTGGGAGCACAGGTCCAGGAGCCAGCGCGAATGAGACCGTAGCGCACGCGGGGGCTGCAGCCAGGAAAATTCCCGTTGCACGCGGCCGAGGTAAAGCGGCCGTGAGCCGAACCGGAGGGTTTCTGGATCCGGCTCGGCCGAATGCCTCGTACTGGCGGAAAGCGTGCGCGCGCCAGCCGTCGTAGTCGGTGAGGTAGGGGGCAGTCCCAGACGTCGTGATCGCGACGTTGATCTTCAGGTCGAGGCCGGAGCGATACTTCGTGACCCAGACGAGAGCATCCGAGTAACTGGCCGTTACGGCCAGTTCCTTGAAGTCGTCCGTGTACCGGTAGATGTCGCAGGAGCCCTGGAAAATACGAGCGGGACTCAAGCTTGGTGAGGGCTTGGTCCTGCTTGTTCTCCTCTACGAACCGGAGGCGGAACTCAGCCTCGAACTTGGTCCAGGTGGGGAACGGGAACGGGTCGGCCGATGCATGCCGTTCCGCCCATTGAGCAGCCGCGCCCTTCGACATGAAGGACATGGCGACCCGGACGAGTTTTTCCTGCGAGACGAAACCGTCCACCATGAAAGCTTCCAGAACCAGCTGGTAGTAGGTGAGGACGGAGTAAAGGAACATCCGTTGTTGTGTCCGGTTGCCATCAAAAAACGGCCGGGGGGTTCGGTCGAAGGACCGTTGTTGGAGCTGGGTGGGGGGGCCGAGAAATCTGGACCCAGCGCCGGAGCCGGAACGGCAGGGGCGGGGGCAGGCAGCGGATTTTGGGTGCTCAGCAATAGCTGGCAGAGCATGTTTTGGATGCTCTCGAGGGTGCCTTCGACAGCAGCGAGCCGGACCATGGCTTCGGAAGCTGGATCCGAAGTGTGAACACTCGGGATCTCGGGTTGCGCGGAGTCAGGTGCAAGCGGCTGGTCCATCGGAATGGAGGAGGGGTCGAGATTTGAAGTGGGGGAGGATGGAGCACTGGAGTAGTGGTCCGAATCTGTACCTGCACCAAACTTCCCAATCTTGACCGGTTGATCCCTTAGATCCTTTCTTCTGCTGTAAGGGCAACCTTAAGCTCGGTGCGGGGCGTGGAAACTAGCGGGGGAATCCAAAGTATAAATATAGGTACTAGAATACAGAAGCGGAAATACTATGCACCTAGCGGGGGAATCCGAAGAGAAGAAAGGATGAGGATTCCCACGCTAGGCGAAACCTTATATACTAATTGATAACTACCCAGTAGCACGTGTCCGGATGTATCTACAATGATCGCGGGCCTGATCGCACAGCACGTGCCAGCGAGAGCGGACAGATGTCCCGGGTGATTTGGCGGTCGGATAGAAGGGCGCAGAAGTATCCGGAGTGCCGGGTGGAAAACCATCCGAAGTGTCCGGAGCCGGCCCGGATGGAGAAGCGTCCGAAGCGCCCGAAGCATCTGGATCGGGTCCGGAAGGAAAACTGTCCAAAGCGGGGGTTCTCCTGACACATTGTGCACTTGAGCATGGCATCGCTCAACCCGGTGTTCCAGTCTATGTGAGTGAGATGCAGACAGATGGCCATCGCATTCATGCCTATACTGCAGAGTCTCGGCCAGTTCAGTCGACCCTCTCCAATAGCCCACTAGATGCTGCTATTGGTGAGATTCTGGAGATCTCCCCTGCTTTGGTCGCAGTATGATCAATGGTCAGCTGAAGGCCAGCGGGCACGAAGTCACTCGTGAGTGTATCGTCGCCTCTTACCTCCGTGTTTCATGGTGCACCTGGCTCCTTTGGCGACCGCTCCATCCATCGAAAAGCATACAAGGTTGCGGGTGCAACTCTCTTTGCCACCACGACAGACAACATGGTGATGTACCTTTCAATTTATCCCATGCCGCCTGCTCTCTTACCTGAGTGCTCAAGGTCTCATTTGATTCAAGAAATTCCGCAACATCTCAAGATCACGATTTGAGAAGGTACAAAAGGACATGTATTATTTTTACATCTCTATACATTTACATATCCAATTGGATACAAACTGCAGTAACCATATGAAGTTTGATTAAACAATCTGCATCTCAATGGAAAATCAGGTTTGATCCTTGATTGTTTAGTCATATGGACAGGGAGGGCCAGGGGCATTGGTGAGATACAGAGGTTCTGTTTAATCAAGGGTTGTTAATTGTGGATAATCACGGTTCATGTTCAAACATGAACATGAACGAAAACAGTGTTCACCAAGGCTCAAAGGTGAAAATGTGCCAACCAGGGGACTCAAGCAAGTGACCCTCCCAAAACCGAGGAAATCGGAGAGAAAGCACCCTAACCACTAGGCCATGCAACCATTGCAAACTGCCTACCAGCCTGGAATAAAACAGGTATTAATTAACATTTTGGACTTGGACTTTTTGCAACCAACTTACAACACAGACAAGAACTTTTTACTCTCCACTTTAATTTTCTGCTCACTAACAAGTTATTAGTGATATATCGGTGTTGTCAAGATGAAAGAACAAATGTCCACGATAAACTTCACCCAATATCTTCTCCGTGCTGTTAGTTTCCATTCAGAAGCCTGAACAAAGATTCCAACGTACACGGTTCTGGTATGCCCGAAGTTGAGTCATTGTGGCATTCCCGGGGTCCCATATACTCAGTACTGAGTGAATCGTCGGCATCGTTATGCTGAAGATAAAGTTTATATCCGTGGGATGTGATCCACACGGGGGCATTCTCAACCGAGAAAAAGGGATCATGCGAGGGATCCCCGAGGGCGGATGGAAAGGCCTGATTGAGTAAGTGGCTCCATCGCAACCCGAAGCAAGAGAAATACTGACAAATTCTCTATATGCCCTGATCTCTTTGCTTGTAATATCTCCGGCTGCCAACATGGTGAGAGCTCTATGCTTGGGCAATAAATCAACGAAGGAAAATCACGAAAATACATTTGTACCTGGTTGTGAAGCGAAGAGAGGGTGAACTGAAGATGAGTAGAGACACAGAAGATGAAATATTCGTAGGGCTTACCGTTGTACTCACAGGTATTTATGCTGGATCCTGGAAGTACGGACCGCTGTCCCGAAGAGAAGTAGCCACGATTTCGAAAGCAACTGAACATGACGGACCAAACACATGGTATGTGCATGCTGGAAGCACTCACCCATTTAGATTAAAAGTACTCGAAAGCCGGCACGATTGAACAATGCTGTCATTGCAGGACAAGATATTCGGATAGGGCAACACGCCGTGAAGCACACTGGACTGCAGCATGTTTCGTGGTTGGTATTAATTCAATATTAATGCAACATGGAGGCCTAGTAAGCAAATTTGAATGGTGC
Organism: Mycena olivaceomarginata; assembly: GCA_029378375.1. Classification (NCBI taxonomy): domain Eukaryota; kingdom Fungi; phylum Basidiomycota; class Agaricomycetes; order Agaricales; family Mycenaceae; genus Mycena; species Mycena olivaceomarginata. Next base: position 242,461 of record JARKIC010000400.1, read on the forward strand.
CGGTCAGGGTTCTATGGCGTGAAGTCGTATTTTGAGATCCGAGTGAAAGGCAAGACCTGATAAGGATCAATACGGCATGTGTCGGCCACCGACTCCGAAAAGTGCATCAATCCCACTATTTGATCCATTTGCGATCAATCCACTTCAGAGAACCATCGAGTCCCACTAATATTACCCAATCCCACAAATATGTCCACTTGAATGGGACTGGATGAGTCCCACTCCCACTAAAATTGTCCGCCTTCATGTAATCCTGAGTGCTGTATTACCGCGTCACGACAAGTCAGGCCTGCAGGAAAATCGAGGTTTTTGAGCGACCGGGAAGCAACATGGGCAGGGTTACGTCGAGGCCACCGAGTGACTTCAGTCCGGCACTTCGAGTGTTGCCACACTGACTTGGGACCGACATATAACGTGGTAGGCCTTAAGAGAAGAATGTTAGTGTACAGCCTGGCATCCAAACAACCGCTAAGGTCCCGATAGGGCAATTCTGCCTGAATCCGCTCCAGCGCTGTGAGAATGAGGAGGAACAACATCTTTTGGGTGGATGTAGACTGTAGAAATAAACCTCAAGAGTGACTTTCCCCTTCCCTTTCCACCCAACAGATGAAACGGCTGTGCAAAGGCCGCGGGAGCCCGATCAAAAAAAGTCCCGCGACAAGCCAAAAAACCTTTTTTCAAAACTCAATGACACAAAGATTCTCAAAGAAGCTGTTCAAAGACACTGTTCCAAAAGATAGGATATCAAAGACTATATCTCGAATACTTAGACGCCCTTTGTCAATCCACGGCTTTCGACGGCACCCAGTGAAGGCCATTGCCGTGGGTGCAACTGCTTCTACATTCTCCCCGTACACGCAGTGCCTTTTTCCACTCCGCCTCTATGCCATCCTCAAAAAAGCTCGCCGACACCTTCACCACCCAACGTCTCTGGGAACATTGAGAAACACCGACCACATGCACAAGCTTCCGTGTGTACCCAGCGAATCGCAACGTTGGTGGTCGAGCTCTGTGCTTCGGCTACAGTAGGTTCTCAGCTCTCCTCCACTCTCGCGGTTTGTCTACCCAGTGGACAGGATAACCGGAACAACGGATCCGCGCTCACGGTGTATGCAGCAAAATTAACTTGGGCGTCTAGGCGCCAGTGTGATTCAATGGTTCAATGGAGTTTGAAGCCAAAACCATACAAAATTCAAGCGAGGGTATGTACATATTACTGCAGAGCCATGAATAACTTTTGTGGTTTGAGGGAGTTCAGCTCACGGACATGTGACTTATCTCGTTCAGGCACGATGAAAATACATTCAGACCCTAATTGGGGTTCGAGAGTGTTCTCTTGCGCAAGCCCGGTCCAGACCCCACTAATCTCGTCCGTACCAGCCCCGCCGCCCGCAGATTCTCGTTGGTCGGATGCTCAACCTGGGGAAGCAGTGTCTCGAGTTCTGGATGGTTACGAAACATCCAGATGGCGTGCAGGATCCCAGTCCCGTCGATGAGAATATCTGTCTCGTTGCCGCCCTTTGGGATGAATAGAGATGGAAGCGCCAGGAGGAAAAGGAAAATGGATGCTGCCAGGCCACCGGCAATCTGAATGTTGTGAGTGCAAATAACAATTCTATTTGGAAGGGAATACCGCGATGACGCTGGACTGCGGCACAGGGGTGAGATTGTTTAGATGATGTGGGTGAAGCGTGCAAACATACATCTAAACGTCCTTGCGTAAATGTTTGAGTGGCCGTCGCAATTCCTCGTAGAAGGACAGGAGGAATCGGGGGCGTCCAAGGTGTATCGAATTCAATGCCCTTGTCATCTACCTGAAACTCGTAATCCTTAGCAGTCGGTGGGACGTGAGCCACTGGCAAAAATGAATATTGAATTCAGACATGACGATGCCGGACAACATACATGTCCAAAACATGGAGGCAACGAGAATGGACAGAGCATTTTCCGATCGTGAAGCGACACCGTACTATTCGGGTCATAGGTAGAATTCGCCGGATGTAAATTCAACGTCTCGACCAGATACCTGATGCAGAACTTGGTTATTGCGTGCTCCCAGAAGGAAATTGGCTCACATGTCTGCGAATGACGCAAAGTGGTTGTTGGGATCCTTGTTGGAGCCCCAAGGGGTGAAGAGGACAGTCGAGTCCGGCATCCATGAGAGCCACGTCGGCCACTAAAGCAAATATCAATATGTCAATGGGGGTCGATATTGGGGGAACACACGAACCAAGTCTATGAAGAGATTCCCACTCGTTGTGTTGAAGGATCTGGCGCCCAGTCGAGGTCGCTGAAGCCTGGGCTGAGTATCGGCCCAGTGTATGACGACCATGCGGACGTGGTTTTACGAATGTCGGGCTCAACGGACAGTACCTTTTGCGTCTGTGCATCCATAACTACCGTTTTGGGGCACAAGGTTAGGGTACAGTCCATGAATTGGACTTGACCGATAGAATAATTCATCGCAGGAGTGAAATTGACCAAGGCTGGGTGGTTATTGTGGGAATCGATGATGGGGATTGTGCTGTACAGTAAAAGATTCGGAGGGAAGGGATCGCCATTCTTGAGCATCCGAATGTAGCCCGGCTCTGCCGAAAAGTGAGACATTAGGTTATCGGAAGAGTTAGTCCCACTCACGCGTCGCTGTGAACATTAGAAGTCTTTAAATTGGACCCCATGCGATGACAACCCCCCCACCACAACCATTCTTCGTCTGCGCCATAGAATTTAACCTTCGCGTCTGGCAGGTAGGCACATGTAACGTTGAATCCAGTCGTGTTAGCGGCAGCAGTACCTGTTGCCGCGTTGTCGTCCAGAACGTCATGCAATGTGCCTTCGTATAAACCGAAGGACGTTGTATTCGTGAGAACTGAGGGAAGATAGTATAGCGATTCGGTCGCATAAGAAATGAAATCATCCCTTTTTTTTCACGGCACACAATCAGCGGCTTGCATACAGTCTCGAAGTGCATGACATGACTTACTTATCAGCTGTGATGTCCGTTGACCAGTTGTGGACCGAAATGATCCTGTGTTGCGACCAAGAGCTCCCGAGTTGAGTTGATTGCTTCCACCGAGAAGAGCGCAGGGTGGTTATGTGAAGAACCAAGATGTTTCCCAGATACAACAAAGCATAAAGGACTCCGAGGATTGAGCCACGGACCGCTGTCTGATGATAAAGGTGGGTAACTGCGGACCCAAGACCTGCCCACGATGCAGCGCTATCATGCACCGCCGTCATGGTCTGATGCATCTGCACGTTCCGTCTGATGAAGAGTGTCTGTGTGACGAAGACCATGACCGCCGAATAAATCTGCAACAAGATAGATTAGAAGTCTGTCGACGGCGTCGATGAAGGCACACACCGTTCCGAAGGTTGTCGTGATTGCGGTGATGAGAAAGGACACTTTTCTTTGCTGGCCAAGGTCGAAGATGACACGATGTTCCAATCCTCTTGACCACAACCGCTAACAGCGCCAGATGTATCGCGATGAGGGTGGAATGAAGCACTAAGGAAAACATCCGCAGAATTGCCGATGACTGAAACCCCCGTCTCCTGCGCGCTGCATAGATTTAGAATTGGCGTATGACCTGAAAGGCACGACGGAAAATCTACCTTGTCGAGCCTGCGACGTTCGAAGCAAAGTCGACCGAGAGTCGACGAGCGTGTCTTGATACCTGTGTTGAGTTCCATCGTCGTCCTTCATAATAGTTGTTGTGAAAGCTCAGGACGAAAAACGGGGTGATACATGGAGAGGACCAACGAAGTTCCGCTGTCCGACAGTGTTGCATTTGATCTCGGCCTTTATAGGTCCCCATGCTTTCCATCAGTACAAGAGCGCCCTTAGTCACTGCATGAGCGGTTTTGTTATCCGAGCCTGCACTGCGGCGCAACATGGCCAAGAACTTCGAGAGATAGTGGACAGATCGTAGATGTCATGGACATGCACGCTTTCCCGGATGAATCTATTTGTTTGATTTCTGGCCAACGATGTTGAACAAGACCACCACATAGTTTGTTCACAATAGCTCTTCGGCCTTTGGGTAACTGCGATGATACGTCGCTTCACCGTGGAAAATTTGATCCAAAAAGTTATGCGCCCAACGCAAATTACGGTTCAAGCATTTTCCGCAAAGCGCTTCCTTCGCCAGAAAATTGCGAGGATTATTCTTCTGCTGTTCAAGGAGGGGAGTCATTTGGGCGCAGAATATTACCGCCCAAGGTAGGTAGCGCACCAGGGGAGGAGAAACCGCCGCTCTCCCTGTTCCGGCGCACAAGTAGATTCCGGTACGAGCATTTCTGCGATAAGCGCGCTTCGTGGCAGATTGCGAGAAAAAATAATAGGAGAGGTTTCAGGCATGTATCCATCATTGGAAAGATCCGCTTCACCGCGCGAGAGAGGTAGTCTTGCCACGAGGGGAAGAGAAATCGCCGCTGTCTGCGGACAATTCGTCCAGCTAACATTTATCGATTATCATAAATAGTGACATAACAACTGGTTCGAGTCTAACCAAAAGCTCTGCCTCCTCAATTACTGGGTCCCATGCCCGCTCTCGTCCAAGGCCAGGCCATCCCACAGAGAACGTCCCGGCATCTGCATCGCAGATCTTCCTGCGCGAAAGCGGAGAGACGATAGCGAACAATGACGACGAGGGTGGGCGGCAGTTATGGGAACGAGAGGGCACGTCGGAGGTGGCGCTATGGCACTAGACGGGCGCCCGTATGTATATGGAAACCACGGCAAGAGGGTAGGCATCCGCAGGCGTCCCCTTCATAGTACATGGCGGAGGCAAAGGAGGAAGTGAGGGCTGAGACGCGGCTACATGGCCGTGGCAGTTGCGTGGCACTGGCAGCGAAGCGACTAGCGGGCTCCTGGGGGTCGGGATTCGACGGGAAGGAAGAGATGACGTGGCTGTGTCGATCGCCGGATCAAATGACAACTTCTTTTGCTTTCCTCCGTCGAATATGAACCTGGGCAGATAGATATCCCCCATAGCCTATCCACGGTCGGTCATCTTCTGCTCTGGCGCCACTTTCCAGCCGATGCCACACGCCAGCCACGATGCTATCCCGTGTTGTAGGAGACCCGACGGTGCGCCCGTGGATACCATTATCGTATGTCTTATTTGATTTACTTATTTCATTCTTATTCTATTTCCCCTCCCCTCGTTTCATCGATACCATTTCAACTACCCTTGTCGCATTGCACATTCCATGTTGCATTGCATATTCTATATTCCTATTCCGTAACTATAGTTACTTGCATGTATATAAGCCGCTGGTACTGGACGAATATACTGTAGCATTTAATTCAATTCGTACCCACCTGTGACCTGTGACCGCGCCGTACGAAATTGACTTTTCGTATTTGGGTCAGATCAAGCGTGACCTGAATTTTTTTCGTAAATCGGCCGAAAGTTGGCAGGAGGCCTCAGATATTCACAGAAAAGGCCTCGGGAAAACACATCCGCGGCCCGAACACGCTGTACACGGTGTTCTGGAGACACGCCAATGATAAGAACGAGGGCCGTCGATGTGCCGGGAATTGACGCGCCCGAGGAGTAGTCGTGTTGTTTTGTTTCTACGAAATAGCATTCATGAGCACTTGTGGCGACGGTGGGGGAGAAGGGAGGCGAAAGGAAGTTGACAAGATCATGATCACCGCTAATGCCGCGGCGCCGCTTCACAAGCAGGCGGCGCGGAGGCAAATTTCGATTTTTTTTGGCCATTTTCTGGCGATTTTGTGACTTGTTTTAAGTATTCGTATATGGCTTCCGGTGACCTGTGACCGGTACGAAAAAATTCGTAAAATTTTAGGCCTGTGACCTGTGACATACGAATTGAATTAAATGCTACAGTACATCGGTTCTTGTTCTCACAAAAGGTTATGGGCCTCGTAGCCTTCTAAACTCACTCACAAGAACAGCGAAACATTTACTCCGAGTTAAAAACTCACACTCACATTCACAACCTCACTTACAACCCTTACACCCTTACACCCTCACACCCTCACACCCTCACACACCTTACGGTCATACCAAGGCGTCTCGATGACGTCCCAAATGATCAACCTACCCGTTATGCTGGCGATGGAAAAGCTCCAAGCCAACAAACACAACTACCCCACTTTTAAAGTGCTCATCGAAGAACATGCAGCGAGCAAAGGATTGTCGGGATATCTCGACGGAAGCATTTCCAAACCAGCGATCGTTATTGTGCCTACTGGGACAGCACCAGCAGATCCCACTCCTATATTCTCCACGACTCCATCTCGCGATGAATTCATCTACCGCGACGGCGTTTTGCGCTCGCTGATCGTCACCAACATTATTGATCCCATCGGCTTGGGCGTAAAGCGCGATGGGACAGCAAAAGAATGTTGGGATTCTGTCATTGCTGCTTGCGCTAAGAAAAGCGACGCCGCCCTTTCCCTGGCTCAAAGCGAGCTTCAGTCGATCAAGTTCACTGGAAGCTCGCGGGCAGATCTCGACCTGCTTCTTAGTGACATCCGAAACAAGGCGCACGCAGTTCGGATGATGGGAGGAACAGTGGAGGATAAAGAGCAGAAGAACATACTCATTCGTTCCCTACCTGCTGATCCGCGCTGGCTTGGTCTTCAAGGGGCATTATTTGCAGCCGCCGATCTCGATGATGCGTTTGCGCTCATCAAGACGGTTGCAATTAATACTAAAATGCCCGAGAACACCACAGTCACCGTGGATCCCGCTGCTCTCAATACCTCAGCACCGAAACGCCGTTGCACAAACCCCGGATGCAAAGCGGTTAACAAGACAAGCCATACAATCGATAACTGTTACTGGCCCGGGGGGGGGAAGGAGGGTCAGTTCCCACCCAACTTTGGGCGAAACAAGCCGCGTGCCAACCAAGCGACGGCAGAAGAACCGTTCTCCACCGTGTGTTGATGGCAAGGGCGCTCCCAGCTGAGAGCCCGCTGTAGAAGATGAGGTCGGTCGCTGGGTGGACCAGAGAGGGCTAGGTCGTGCTGGCAGAGATGGGGTAGAGGTGGAGCAAATGTGCGATGATCCGGGGATATGAATCTGACTAGGCGTAGTGTAGAATGTGGAGAGAATCAAATAGAATACTCAGCTTAAAGAGAACGTTCAGAGGCGCGAAGATGATCAAAAGAGAGGGTGCATTGTGGTGGTAGGAAGCAAGGAGGGGTCCCCTAACTGTACAAACAGATAGGAATAAAGTGTCCGATCGTAACAACTAAATAAAGTGTCCATGAGGGAATCCTCAGCTAATGCACATCCTCCGTCATTCTAACCATCCGGGAGCTACGCAAAGACGGAATAGGGAGAGCATGCTGCCCCCACAGCATTGACAAGTGGGTGCCCATGCCACTGTCGGCTCGATCCCTGGCGTAGTCCGAGAAGGCCGACGACTCGGGTCTGGCACGTCGCGTTGGCAGTACGTAGTCAGAATAAATAAAGAGTCTGTGATGCAAGAGAGATATAAGTAAATGATATGGAGAGAAGTCCGATAGCTCAATAACAGATGATTCCTGCATGGTCGAGTAATAGATCTTGAAGTCGGAATTGTATCGGCTTGACAGTGGAATGAGGTCAAAGACACTTGCGCAGCTGTGTAATGAATCTGGGAGTATAAAGGGAGGGAAATAGTGAGTACGAGAGTAAACTGTTGAAAAGATATGAGGAAGGAGTGAGATAAAATAATTAGCAACTGGTTGGATATTTCTGCATGACAGGTGTAAACCGTGTGATGGGGAGAGGCGACGAGGGAGCCGAGCGACCCTTCCACACCGCTTTCTCCAAACACCAGTGTTCCGAGGAAGAAAAACCCGCCACCAACTATCGAAGAGGTGGAGGACGAGGATTTGTTACTTCCGAGGGCGCCCTGCGCCACGCCACTATTGAAGCCGGTTTCGAATACCGCCATACCTGCAGTAAACCTGGTTCCCAACCCAGTTCCCGTGGCCGTGGAACATATGGAGTGTGCTGTTGATCCGAGTACTTCCACAAATGCATTCGTCAGCCGCACGTTTGAGAACCACTCGCCGAAGACCACCGTTACCTTCCTTGACTCAGGTGCTAGTGACCACTTTTTCTGCAACCATACCGACTTCAGCACTTATGAAGCTATCGCCGTTCGGACCGGAAAATCAGCGCTGGCATCTGAAGGCGATTTTGCTATCGTCGGAAAGGGCACAGTCACCAAAGTCTTCAAGGTTGATGGAAAGGTTGTTCACCTTACCTTTCGCAACGCCCTCCACGCTCCTTCCCTATCCGCAAACTTGGTCTCAGTCAGCCAGTTTGACAAAGCCGGGTACTACTCAACTTTTGGAGGCGGGGGAGTCACGATTCGCGAGGGGTGAAGCAGGTGCAGCGCTCATAAGTGGACGTGGATCAGCGGGAATGTATGTGCTCGAGGCGAGCAATACTCACGCAAATCTATCCACTGCCTATCCTACCGATTTAAACGGTTGGCATGGGCGCATGGTTCACGGGAACCCTGAAACTATCAAGGATATGCAAACGAAGAACCTGGTTGACGGTCTGGATATCACCAACCACAAGCTCAATGGCAAATGTATTAGTTGCCGAGCGGGCCGTCAGCATACTCGAGCATACGATGGCCATTCAGAACCAAACGTACCGGCTCTCCATCTCGTCGCATTCGATCTCTGGGGACCATCACGCATCGCATCGCCGGGAGGGAACATCTACATGATGGTTCTGGTCGATAGCGGCACATCGCACAAGCATACTGCTTACCTGAAGGACAAAAGTGACGACTCTACCATTCCTGCGTTTGACGAATACCGTTCCATGGCTGAAAGGCAGACGGGAAAAGTTATTAAACGTGTTCGCACCGACAATGCTTTCAATTCAAACCAGTGGAAGGCATATTTTAGGACGCACGGTATTATTCACGAGACAACGACTCCCTATTCCTCCGCAGAAAATGGGCTTGCAGAGAGAGCAATCCGTACCATCACAGAAGATATTCGTACCCTGCTCGCCGACTCGGGTCTTCCTGAACGCTATTGGGCTGCAGCTGGAGCATGCTCGACGTATGCGCGTAATCGAATGCCATCCCGTCGCCATCCGGGGAAGATTCCCCAAGAAGCGTTTGATGGCGGCCGCCAAAATGTTTCGCATATGCGAGTTTTTGGATGCAAATGCAGCGCGAAGGTCAATGTGGTAAATGGTCAGCGGGTGGATGGCGGAAGCAAACTGGAAAGCCGTTCCATTCCCGCGACGTTTATTGGGTACGGCACAGGAGCAGGGAATTATATCCTAATTGACGAGCACGGGGGTCAGTTTGAGAGCCGTAACGTCGAGTTTGATGAAGGTGTGCCGCACCGTACTTTGGATGCGGGGGATAGGTTGTGGATGGTCGAGGGCGAAGCACCTGTGGGCGCGGGTCCCATCCAATAGTACTCAGAGCGACGCTCCAGGTACTCCAGGTGATACGTCGGATCATGAGGCTTCTGATCCCGTTTACCTCGGAGACGCATCAAACTCGCGCTCAAACTCTCCTGAAGTTCCCGAACCCATTGCTCCTGCTCCTGCTCCGCCCCCACTTCGACGTTCTAGTCGCACAACCACCACCACCGCTCGCGCCGATGAGTCAAGCAAGTACGCAACCCGCGAGGACGTCGCTCGTGGTACGAAGGAAGACTGGGCGACCAAATCCGCGCGACCGAGGGCGAATGCGGCCTGGGACCCGGTTGAGAGCCTCAACGCGCAGCTTGATGATTCCATCGCGGCAACCCTTATGTCCTACAACCCAAACCGTCTTTATGCACCCAAGACTTATGCTGAAGCCATAAAGCTTGACTCCGCACGCTGGACTGCTGCTATGGATGTCGAAATGGCTCTTCACAATAAGAAGGGAACCTGGGAGCTCCAAAAACCCCCCCCAGGCGCAAATGTGATGGCTTCGAAGTGGGTTTACGACGTCAAGAAGGACGGTGAAGGGAACTGGCTGCGTGACAAGGCTCGACTGGTCGGCAAGGGCTTCACACAGATCCATGGCCATGATTACGAGGAGACGTGGGCCGCGGTAGCCCGCCTCGAATCGATCCGGATGACCGCCGCAATTGCAGCACAGCGTAACCTTCACCTGTGGCAAGTTGATTTCGAGGCGGCATACTTGAATAGTGAAACAAAGGAGGAAATCTACATGGAGCAGCCGCGCGGGTACGAAGTGCCTGGGAAAGAGGGATGGGCATGCCGCCTGAAGAAGACGATCTATGGAACCATGCAAGGCGGGCGTGACTGGGCAGTGACGTTGGGGAAAACATACAACGACCTGGGCTACGTCTCGTCCAGAGCGGATCCCTGTGTGCGTGTCAAAATCTCGGATGACGGAGGTTACACTTTGACAGACACATACACTGACGACGTTTGGGGGGCGTCTTCATCTATCGAGGAGGGGGAGATGCGGAAGGCGGAGCTGGCAAACATTTGGGATCTCAAGGATGTTGGAAACACTCACCGTCTGCTTGGGATGCGCGTCGACCAAGACCTGGAGGCGGGTACCGTGACCCTTTCCCAGCGTGCTTACTTTGAAAAGATGCTCATCGACTTTGGCCTGGAGAACGTAAAACTTCGCTCCACTCCTCTTCCAGTCGGGATTGTCCTCGATTCATCTATGTCGCCCACAACGCCCGAAGACCGTGCTCAGATGATTGGCAAGCCGTACCGCGAGATCGTGGGTTCTGTGATGTGGGGACAGCTTGCTACGCGCCCGGATCTTTCGTATTCTGTCAGCGTATTCTCGCGCTTTCAGACTAACCCGGAATTGAACACTGGCGCGCTCTGATGCACACTGCGGGTTACATCCGCAACACCCTCGACTATGGTCTCATTTACTCGCGCGATAAACCCCTCACTCCCTTCGGGTATTTCGACTCCGACTATGCTGCATGCATTGACACGAGGCGCTCTACTTCCGGTCAGGTCTTTGTGATGGCTGGAGCGCCTGTGTGTTGGGCATCCAAACGGCAGGCGACAGTAGCGTTGTCCACTGTGGAAGCGGAGTATATCTCGCTTACACGGGCTGCTCAGCAGCTTAAATGGATGTACTCGTGGATGGCCGAAGTTGGGATGAAGCAGGAACTCCCGGGTGTTTTGTATGGTGATAATCGCGGTGCTGTCGACTTGACCAAAACCACCAAATCCCACAGCAAGGTCAAGCACATCGACATTCGTCATCATTACATCCGCGAGCTTGTGCAGACTGGAGAGCTCAAAGTAGACTTCATCCGTGGCACCGAGAACCCCGCCGATATATTCACCAAGCCCCTTCCTCGCCTCGCCCACGAGCGTTACCTTTCCGAGCTCAACATTTGCCCCGTTGTGGTGTAGCCGCCGGGTCTGGGGGAGTGTTGTAGGAGACCCGACGGTGCGCCCGTGGATACCATTATCGTATGTCTTATTTGATTTACTTATTTCATTCTTATTCTATTTCCCCTCCCCTCGTTTCATCGATACCATTTCAACTACCCTTGTCGCATTGCACATTCCATGTTGCATTGCATATTCTATATTTCCTATTCCGTAACTATAGTTACTTGCATGTATATAAGCCGCTGGTACTGGACGAATATACATCGGTTCTTGTTCTCACAAAATCCCGCCCGTGTTCCTGTCCCCCCTCGATTTACTCCATGCGCTTTCAAACCAGTTCCTCTACGCTCAACTCGCCACCACAAATCTCTTCTCCACGCCCGCTCAGTCTCGCCTTTCTTCTGGGTCTCGGGATTGCAGACATGACGGGTCCGGTGGTCGAGATGAACATGAAGGGCCATGCATCCTCCCACAGTATATTATATATTATACTCGTGCGGTCCGCAGGCTTGCATATGAGGCAACGCACGCGTTCATTATCGTCGATACCAACTTGTCTGATCACACCCTGCTGCTGAATACGGACATTGCGATGGGATATTTGGGCGTGCGCTGGGAAGCTGCTCCGAGCCGTTGCAGAGGAATTATGGGAATACAACGTACCATAGGGGTAACGTCGCTCTCATTGGGACGCACCAACACTTGGGCGTCTGCGGGTATCTGAAGTGTGCGTTGTCATATTGTCTTGCTCGACGCTTGAATTTTATGTCACCCAGATCTCCTTCCCCAGGGAACGTTCAACGCTGTGCACCCTCAGCCTCTCGCCGCCGTCGTGGACGGCACCTTGCTCACAGTCCGCTGCGCACACAATTTTCTTTTACCATGCACTCTTTCTTTCGGTACGGGTCGCGTTGAAGGCGGTTCGCAGAATAGGTCTCCGACAGCGTATTTCGCGAACCCTGCAGATGAACGCGCAAGGTATGGTTCTCGGCGGGGATGGTGGGGACTAGGAGTGGATTATGAGCATGTTGAAATTCGGGCGTGTTGCGGAAGACGGTGGCCATGTCTATGGGAGGGGTTTCCTTAGCTTCTTCGCAGTGCACAGGACGTGTTTATGAGGTGCGTTGGCTCGTCTCTCTCTTGCATGAAGATATCTTAAGTTGCCGCACAACAATACACTGATAAGTGGGGACAACAAGGGATAGCTGCGTACTTGTATGAGAGTATGTTCATTTCTGCTTCATTTTCGCGGCGCTAATGGTTTCCGCTTGTTCACCTTCCCTTCCCCCCGAACTTCCGTTAATAACCATGACCTCTTGGCTTTTTTTTACGCCTGCAAACCAGCCCTTGTCGACCGGAAGGCGCGGTAGACGACACCAGCCCCAATACGTGCATCCCTTTCATCCTGCCCCATTCCTTCTCACTCATCTGTGGTGGTGTATCCCGGCCTCGGGGCATTCTGCGAATTCCCCAGTAAGCCGTACGACGGCCTCCCGTCCGTCGGCAACCCATCTACGTGCGGCGGCCACGTGTAGGAGTGCCATGAGCGTGGCCCGCATTCACGGAGGACGCGTATGGGTTTGCGAGCAGCGCGGAGATTGGGGGCGCACCAGGCGAGGACTGCGGGTGCGATTGTGCGTGTGGGGACGGGGAAGGGTGACTACGGTGGGGGGGGAATGTGAGGAGTGTGCATGTGTGTGTGAATATGTGCCGGTATGAGTTTGCGTTGCGGAATGGGACGAGGGTGAGGACCTGTCCGGCGGTGATGGGTGAGTCTGCGTGGATGTGGTTTTGTCCTTTTGTGTCGGAGGTGCTGATTTGATTTGATTGTAGGATTATCTTTTGCGGGTGGAACTACGTGCGCCTTCCAGCTCCGTTCTGTGCATTTTCCCCGACTCGTTTCAGTGATGGCCCCGGCGCATTCAATTTTGTGCAAGGGAACAACAAGACCTCGCAGTTAGTGCTCTTGCTCCCCTTCCAATACCTTTTCTTATGATTTACGTTGGCCGCAGAAATCCGTTCTGGGAGCTTGTCAAGGTCTTTATGACGCCGTCGCCGTCCGAGGAACAAGTCGCATGCCAGTACCCGAAGCCCATCCTGTTAAATACGGTACGTGATTTTTCTTTTGTGTTGGATATGCCCACAAGCCGTATGAGTGGTCCCCGAGCACTGTGGATGTCCAGATCTTCAGGGTTGCCAAATCCTTTTTTGGGGCATCCCCAAAATTGGAGATCCGCATGCTGACTGGGAGCTCAGTTATGCTGATTATTCCTGGTGTGTTTGCTGGGCTACGCCCTTGCTAAGCGGGCTGAATGCTGCGTTGTAGGCGAGCTCACGACGATGGCGGGCCGGCGGATTAGGTAAGCAGTTGTTGGATGGCCTTGGATCGTCTCTCATTGAGTCCGGGTTGCAAGTGAGGCCATACAAGCCGAACTTATCTCGTCTGAAATTCTCGGCGACGTTGCGCACGTTGTCGTCGCGGGGACTGCTAACATGTACGTGCACTATATCGCGACACGGGAGGAGTATACCGTGCAGCGATATGAGGGCGCCTCGACGCTCTACGAGCCATGTAGGCTTTCTCGCAAATATTGTCTTGGTGGTTTTGCTAACGCGCGGCTGCATAGATACGCTGGAGGCTATTCGACGGGATGTCTCCCTCTGATCCCGTGCAAGCGGAATAGATATCCATGCAGGTACGTGAAGTTGACGATTGTAGTTGCGGTGAGTGCGTTGATATAAAATTCGGCGATAGACGGACGTGAAATTCGATGCGACGCCGTTGGCGAAGCATTTCGGGTAGATGCTGCAGGACGTGTGGATTGCTGCACCGTATCGACCTGGTGAGACGGTTTTCGCCCGGTTTGCTGGCGTCAATCTGAGGGCCCGTCCTACATCGTCCTTGAGGACGAGAGGTCATGGCTGGTATTTGCTTAGAATAACCTAGGAGATATCGGCCCGTTCTCGTTAGTGCTCATTAAAAATTCGCCTTTTCATCTAATGCTTGACGCGTGTCAGTATAATCGTGCGCAGAACACTCAGTCCCCAATAACCGCACCTGCTGCGTACGTATCGCCCTCTGTGCGTTCTGGCTGGAGCCCGGTGGCTTCCTGTATCTGGATTTGCTGCTCTCGGAAACCGTCATCTTCCAACTGTAAGGTCAAGAGCAGCGATTCGTGCAAAGCGTTCGGGGCGTTCTTCGGTCAAATAATGTATTTGAGCACTGGATACGCTCAGCGTTCCGGAGACTCGGTCACAATCATAGTTACATGCCTTGCCTATCATCCGCAGCACGCTGGGGTGCGTGAGTGACTCTGTGTTTGTCCTTGTAGTAAAAAAGGACGTAACACATGTTCTCCCGGGCAGCCAAACAGAAAGGTTCAGCAATGAAGCGGGAATTTCTCCGGAACGCCAATCATTCAATACCGACGACTGGTCCCACCAAAATTGCCGAGTTGCCGGCTCTGAGTCAGGCGCTTCGACAGTCACGTAATTGGACACCGCTATTGCACAGCTTGCTATTGCCCCAACATCCTCTTCTCCTCATCTCTCATGGCCGAAACACTGGGGATTCTCACTGGCGCCATCCAACTCGTCGATACGGCATTGAAGGCTCGCGAATACGTCAACGACTTTCGGAGCGCACCTCAAGAACAGCACAAGCTGTTCGTGGAAATGAGCCACCTGAAGCCCCTGCTCGCCGAGCTTCAGCAGCGTATCGTTGCTCATCCGTCGCGGGATATGCTACAGCAGATGATAACCCCTCTGTCTAATTTCAAGACGACGATGGAGAGCTTCACAGCGAAATTGCGACCGGCAGATGGACGCTTGTCTGGTTTCTCAAAACGGCTTACCTGGATGCTGTGGAGTAAAACGGAGGCTAAGGAATATCTGGAGGAGTTTGAGAGAATCAAGACCTTGCTCAATATGTGGCTTGTTTTGGACATCTGGTGCGCTCTCCTGTGAACCTCATTCACCCCAACTCACCGTGTCGTCAGGCATGTCGGTCAGCAGCAACACGAGGAGACGAACGGTAAGCTCATCCTGGTTGAAATGACGGTCACTCTCCTAACACTCTCTACTAGAAATGTTGCGATCGATCGACGATCTTGCTCAGTCACAGAAGGAAAGCCACCGAGGTGGGCGAATTCTACAGTGAACTCTGGTGTTTTATCTATTTCCATTCTGCAGAGATCCGTGACTCGATACAATTCGCCACTGAACAGCAGCAGGCACGTCATGCCCGTAAGTACCTCGCAGGAATTGGCTCGAGACTGGGGCGCTCACGTTCCGGATAGACGCAACCTCCACGCTGGAAAATATAGCGCAAAAGGTGTTTGATCGTAAGAGAGTTTCCGCCTATGCTGCACGCGGTCTCAATAGAATTCACAGAGCGCGATGAATTGATCGAATGGGTTTCACCCCTCAACTTTTTCCCGCGACAAGCGGAAATCTTCAGCACCCGACAGCCGGGGACTGGAGAATGGTTTCTCATGGACGAGAAGTTCCAAGCCTGGAAATCCAGTCCGGGAGGAGTGCTGTGGTGTCAGGGAATGCGTACGGGCTTCTGCCTCCCTTGATATTGATATTGTTGCTCATGGAACCCAATAGCTGGCGCCGGAAAGACAATTCTTGCGTACGTCTTTCTGCCACAATGAATTATTTCCTGACTGTCCATTAGATCACTTGTGGTTTATCATTTGGAGACTGAATGCCTGAACGAGAATACCGGGGTCGCATGCACCTACCTGAACCACAAAGAGACCGAAATCCAATCTCCACCGAATCTTCTGGCGAGCCTGTGGCGGCAACTCGTGTTCAAAAAACCGATACCCTCGGAAATCAAAGCCCTCTATGCCCAGCATCGGGAGAAACACACGCGACCCACTCTAAACCAACTTCTTGACCAACTATCTGCCCTCGTAGCCAGATATTCAAAAGTCTTCTTCATCATTGATGCCCTCGATGAATACCCAGAGGAACAGCGTTACAGTCTTCTCAAATCTGTCCTTTCAATTGAACCCAGAGTCAATCTTATGTTCACGTGCCGGCCGCATATTTCCAGTCCCACCTCCCTGACTGGGATGCAGATCATGGAGATCCGCGTGACTGAGAGTGACATCCGCTCTTATGTGGAGAATCAGATAAAAAAGTCCTCCTGACTGTCAAAGCATCTCACTAGTCGGCCAGAATTGAAAGAAGAAATACATCAGCAGGTGGTATATGGTGTTGATGGAATGTACATGTCTTTTTTTACCCCCATTGGATACTTTGCTAACAACCTTTGTTGCAGGTTCCTGCTCGTAAAATTCCAGATGGAATTGCTTGCAGCGAAACACACAGTAAAAGCACTGCGTGAGGCTTTGAAAAGCATGCCAAAGGATTTGGACCACACCTATGAAATCACCATTCAGCGCATCATTTCTCAGGCTGAAGATGATAGGGAGATCGCTCTGCGTGTTCTCACCTGGGTCTCGAATGCAAAGCGACCTCTGTCTGTTAGGGAGCTCCAGGAGGCGTTGTCAGTGGAACAGGATGACAAAAATTTCGATAGCGACAACATCCTTGACACCGACATCATATTGTCAGTCTGTGCGGGACTCGTTATCATTGATGAGGATAACCACGTCTTTCGCTTGGTGCATTACACTGCACAGGAATACTTGGACCATGTTCAGCCAACTCAATTTCCCAAGGCTCAGGTTGATATTACAGCAACATGTCTCACATATCTATCCCTCGACACATGGACTGATTTCCGTGCGGATTTCCCACAGGAACTACTCCAGGCACACCCCTTCATATCATATGCGGAGGAATACTGTCTTGTACATGCCAGGGGGAGTCCTGAACTGCAACTCAAAAGTCGGATCTTGGACTTTCTCAACCATTGTTCTATCAGATTCTTTCCGAAAGGGCATAAGGAAGGCTGGGACCCCGAGTTCTTGGAATCATGGGGTGAAATACCAACAATATTGGTCGCTACTTCCTATGACTTGAGCGAGATTGTAGCAGGCCTGCTATCTACAGAGAGGCCACTGGCCAAGTTGAAGAACACTGCTTTGTGGATTGGTGCAAGCTTCGACGCCATCGGCACCGTCAGCCTAGTCATTAACGCGGGTGCCGATATCGACTTTGAATTCGACGGAACCACATCACTATACCGAGCCTCGCGATTGGGCAAGGACCGGGTCGCACGCCTCCTCGTTGAACATGGTGCGGATGTCAACAAGGTCGCCTTGTATACAGCTCGTGGGGCGGCAACTACAGGACCACCAGAGATAGCAGCCCTATATCAGGCGATTGCACGCCTGTCACGGCGATTACACAGCGAGAGATCAATGGGGTTTGCCTATTCTCTGCTTTTTGACGGCGGGGACATCCACGACACCCCGCTGTGCGCAGCAGCAGGAATGGGTGCTAGTGCCGTTGTGTTGTTGCTCATCGAAAACGGCGCCAACATCAACGGGATTGGAGTTTACGGAACCGCACTGCTTGAGGCAACAATACACGGGAGGGAGACAGTAGGTACGGTCAGAGTAGACGATTCTGGGCGATTCTCGCCTCGATTCTGACGACGATTCTGACGTCGATTCTGGAATTCTTTTTCCCATCAGAATCGTGTGAGAATCGCTCAGAATCGGCTTTTAATTAATTTACAGTAAGAATCGCCTCCAGAATCGTTGTAGAAGCTCCTCTGGAGGCGATTCTACAACGATTCTCGAGACGATTCTGAATTACGACGATTCTCCCACGATAAATAAATTCCAGAATCGTGTCGAGAATCGTCGTCAGAATCGCCTATTTAAAATCTACTCTGACCGTCACTAGTGGTGCAGCTTCTCCTTCAATATGGCGCTGATATGAATTGCGGTGCAATCCAATGTGCGGCCAGCAAAGGGTACGAAGGAATTATCACGCTTCTCATCGGCCATGGTGCCGACGTGGACCTCGAGTTGGAGCCCAGCGGCAGTGGTCTGCCTCGCACAGCTTTGGAGGAGCGGGGGTGGGGTTTCATCGCTCCTAAAGGCGGCCACTCCAGAGGTGGAAACACCTTACAGGAAGGATGCTACGCAGGCGCAGAAGCTGTGGCATCCCTGCTTATTAGTAACGGTGCCGACGTCAATATGCAAACTCAGGGCAGTACTGCTCTGCGGCACGCATCATCAATGGGGCACGAGGGATGTGTTAGACTGTTGATTGAAAGTGGTGCTGATGTAAATGCAGGATGTGCTGAACTCCTAGTCAGGGGCGGCAGAATCGAAAGTATTAACACTCTTGGCAGTTCCGCGCTCCATGCAGCAGTGAAGGCAAAGCGGCAACGGGTGGTTCAGTTACTGCTCGATAGCGGCGCAAATTTGACCTCCCGAGGGGATGGCCAGGGATCATTGTTACACATCGCCCAGGGAAAATCGGATGACGTGATGGTGGCTTTACTTCTGGCGCGTGGGGCATCGGGGACCAGAGAGGAGTTTACAAAAGCTCTATGGACAGTACTGGAGCCGGGTCTGCAAGAAGACGCGCGAATCCTCATCGAAAGTGGAGCAGACGTGAATGCACGGGATGACGAGTTCGGGACCATGTTACAAGCAGCATCAGCCAAAGGGAGCGAAGCCCTCGTCAAGCTGCTCATCGAAAAAGGTGCCGACATAAACGCGCAGGGAGGATACTACGGAAATGCATTGCAGGCAGCAGCGATGGAGGGGTACAACAATGTTGTCGAAATTCTACTTCTACATGGGATGGATGTGAATATGACTGGCGGCGTTTGTGGGAATGCCCTCCAGGCAGCAGCGACCGAGGGACACGAGAAAATTGTGCAGCTTCTCCTCCGGAATGTGGCCGATATAAATCTTGCAGGAGGACCATTCAGTAGCGCTCTGGAGGCAGCCTTGGAACGGGGCCACAGCAAAGTCGTCGAGATTCTGCTCAGCTATGGGGCAAACCAAATTGGCCCTTTCGGCACAACAACCAGACAGGTTACAGAGGGCACTGAGGCCCGAACTTCAGATAGTGTTGTACTCGACGATGGGGAGGTTGACCAGGATGGGCTTGACTCGATGTAATGGGGTAAATAGGAACTTCATACTATTCTTTTTTGCTTGCCAAAGCTCAAGTCGACACTGAGTACATTGATTCAAATTTCTATTCCCTCCCCTACTCATCCTCCTTTCCACGATACACTGTGATATCTACATGTACCTGTGTACATTACAATAAGGCAACGAAACTACGAGAATATGTTATCCATGCATGGACACTACAATAATTATAAGAGAGAGATCGCTGGTACTGTACTTTGAGACATCAAGACACCCAGACAAGTATGACAGAGGACAGAGAAAAATCGCGAGCGGCATGCTGGTGAGGATGGACAGAGTAGAGGGGAACAGGTGGCGTGAGAAGACGGGGCATGGGTGGAGGGACGTAGGGAGCTTTAGCGGATGCGACGACGTAGGTAGGCAGAAAAGGGCAGGTGTCACCGCTTGCACCGCCCATCCACCCGCACGTGCTGCATCCCTCCCCTTCCCTCACACCGAGCTTTTACAGCGCCACCATCCCCACCCCTACGGACCGAAAGCTGCGGGGGTAGCCGCCTCCGAATCGCTCCACCACCACACCACGTCGGAGGCGATGTCCGACATCTCCCGTTCGTCTCCTCCTCCCTCCTCTTCCCTGTCTTCGCAATTTTCTAGACTTTAGACGTCGATTGAGAGGAGAATAGAGAAAAGGGCAGGGGAACGAAATCGTGGGTGCTCGTGACGAGTGGGGGAGGATACAGCAGAAGTGCGGGGCAAGGAAGAGGCGTGGTGGAAAGCGGGCAGCAGAGGTAGGTGTCACCGCTTGCGCCTCCCGCTCACCCGCGTGCGCTGCATCCCAAAAGGTCCCGGGACGTGTCGGCGGCTCCCCCTCCCCTTCTCCATCCTCACACGAATACGCCGGGGTGCATCATCTTCCAGTCCCACCCCTACAGACCGAGAGCTGCGGGGTGTAGCCGCCTCCGAATCGCCCCACCACCACACCGCGCGGCACGGACGTCGGACGCGATTTCCGGCGTCTCCCTGTCCCCCTCTTCCCTATTCGAGATTTTGTGAGCTTCAGACGTTAGACGTCGAGACGAGTGTGACAGAGGGGGGGAGGAAAGTTTGTGGTCGCGCACGGCGAGACCTGGGCGAGACCGAATAGATGGATGGTAGCGCTGGGGACGTGCCGGTTGTGGAAGTACGTTGAGAGGAGGATGGGTCGCCCTTGCGCTCCCGCCCACCCGCGCGTCGGCGTCGTCTCGTCCGAGTCGGCGCTATCTCCCGCTCGTACGGACTCACCCGCGTCCCGGGGCGGGCGTCGGTTGTGCACGAGCGGCGCGCGGATTCCTACCCAGAGCGCAGGGGGCGCCTTGCACAGCTGAGGCGGCGAAAGCGCGGTCCCGACAGCAAGAGCGGTGCCCGTCGCCTCCTCTCCTCGTCCGAGCCCTCCCCCTCATCGCCTTCCCCTCATCCCCCTCGTCTCCATCGGCGATCGACAGCAGAGGGACGTGTATCAGACAGTGGGCGGGGGTGTTGACGTGGATTCTGCAGAGGCGGACGCAGCGTAGAAGGTGGATGTGGGGAGAGGGAGAAGGGGGGCCCATCGCCTTCTCCACTCCCTCCCCTCCACGCAGATGAGCCGCGACAGGCGACGGCGTATCGGATACCGGGGGCATCGAAGCGGGGCCGGACGTGGACGCGGACGTGGGTGTCGGGCACAACAGATGTGAGCAAAGGGCAAGGGGCAATACGCGGGTGGCGCGGACGTCGATGTCAGTGCTGAGTGAGAGCCAGGAAGTACCAGCGGCAGAGCAAGCTAGTACTACCGTGGCGGGCAATTGTACGGCGTCAGCGTTGACAAGTGCAGCTCGGGCGAACGCGATTTCGGGACCGGAGAACACCACGGCGTGGTATTGTCGTCCTCGAAGGACGTGAGGTATGGGGTCGAGACGACGAATGCGTCGGTGCGAGGCTGCGGGGATAAGAAAACAGGGGCAGATACGCGAGTAAGGTCCTGGAAGGATCTCTGTGAATGTGCGCAGTCAGAAAGAATCAAGAAACTTAAAAACTACAAGAAATGGCGCACGTTGCGGTCATTAGCTTCGTGGAAAGAATCGAAGGGCGGGCGGCCACACAAAGACAGACCCCGACGAAATCCGAAAGCAGTAGATGCTGCCCATCAGAGATGGAAAAGATCCGGCAATTATACTCAAATTGTCGTTCCAGTGATTTCAACTTGGAGTTTTTCTTGCACTCCCGGTTTTATCGACAGAAGGCGGGCCCGAACCAGTTCTTTAGTCTCGATAGCACGCTGCTCGAGCTGGTACTCGGATTCTGCGCTCGAGGCAGGCGAAATGTCGTTAATTGGTAAAGTGTAA
This sequence comes from Mycena olivaceomarginata, assembly GCA_029378375.1. NCBI lineage: Eukaryota > Fungi > Basidiomycota > Agaricomycetes > Agaricales > Mycenaceae > Mycena > Mycena olivaceomarginata. Next base: position 264,202 of record JARKIC010000400.1, read on the forward strand.
ACTCTTGGGTGTCGTCTATAACGCCATTACCCGGTATGAGGCCTTGACATCGTTGCGGTCGCCATAGGCCGGTTTTCGGGGTGCCACCAGGCCGCCAGAGTCAGCCTCGCGTAACGCATTGGACGGAGGTAAAGACCAGAGAAAGCCAATGGGCTTCAAAATTACATGGCCAAACCATCTTCCTTTCCTGGATCTGAACCACATGCATCGACCGATGAGGTGGACCGCAGTTATTGGGCAATTACATCAAGTTTATGTGCCCAACACCGATGTTCCAGAGGTAGTCGTGGACGACTGCCTCAAGATCGAAGAGAACGGAGATTTTTCTCCGTGAATTCTGCACCAGTTCGCAAAAACAAGGGTTGTGTGTGGTGGGAGCAGATGATGGGGAGAGCGCCGCAAGCTTGCACTGGGGAGTCCCACCCTTACCGCGACGGCGTTCCTGAATCTCGTTGACGTGCAGGGACGATGGGTATCACTCGCATTGCGGGGAAGCGCAATGTTCTGGCGGGGGGAGAGCGCCGCAAGCCTACACCGAGACCACGACTCACGAGACCTTTACCATGACGGGAAACGGTTCCGAGTCGACTTCGTTGACGTCAGTGATATTCTGGCGTTGGCTTGGCCCGAGGGGCGTGGCTTTCGCTTCCGAAAAATTGGAGGCCAGGCCAAAGCCAAAGCCATGGCTTTGGCTTGCAGGCCAAAAAGCTACGGCTTTTGGTGGGGGAGGACAGTACTTTTTGGCTTTCGCCTGACGAAATCCCAGGCCAAGCCAAAGATTCCCCTTGGCCTGGCTTTGGCGTAGCATTTCGACCAAATGCTCACGGGGTGTCACCCGTCACCTGTAGCGTTCATTTTTCCAGGTGTTGATTTCTCGGCAATCATTGGGAAATTACATAATTGCCAATACGGCGACTCCCGGCCGAGATACTTTCACGTTTTGAGCCTATTTGGGAGGGAAAATTGTACACGGCCGCACTGATGGCTTAGTTTTTAATTACAATTTTGAATTGTATTGATTCTTTGCCAAAGTCTTAATGCAAACACAAAATTCGACCCCTTAAGAAATCTTACGACGGACGAAACCTACGCATTTCTTACTACTGATGTGCCCCTTTGGGACTTCTGACCGGTCCTGCCTGCAAAAAGCTGCGCGCCCCTCCAGCTCATAATCAACATATATGCTTACACATTCAGAAAGGAGAAGGGAATATATATATAATTCAATGCCTTGACCGTTAAAACAAGTAAAAAAACATTGAATGTGGCGCAAACATCGGATGCGGCACACGAAGTAGGCGAACCAGACCAGACTCAGAGTTAGGACCCAAAAACTTGAAGTTTGAAGTTTAATTGCACTTGCGAGATAAAGCTTGACGCATTTACATTGCCTCTGGAGTCTGTCTTGTGTCTGTTGACCTGTGTACTTGACAGTGACCTTGCGAACGACTTTGAAAATTGGATGATGATGAAATCTTGAAATCTTGATAGTTGTTGGAGTTCAGGCGCAGACATTGTCTTCAAGCTGCCTGAAACGAAGTTCAAACCTGAATCGGAGTCGCAACCATGATTCATTTCTACGGCTCGGGTATCCCCGGGAAGCGAACAACGAGAAGGAGAAGAGAGCCTCCCAGATGAACCGAAGGAATATTGTTTGTACAAGGACGAGAACAGAAGGGTGCTGGTGGAAAAGGGCGGTGAAAGTGATCGAGCACCGAGATAGAGATATCGCAAGACCGAGTCTGAGCATTTCCAAGAACGGATGGGAAACAGCTAGAGTGCACCGATATAAATTGGACAAGGAAGATAATGATGACTCGGAGTCGGTTTCACAAAACATAAAACATAGTACGAGAAAGTCCGGCATTGTCAAGTTTCAAGCGAATGAGGCTGAAAATGGCGGTCGTGCCGCTAGAGAAATCGGGTTGATTGGATGAAATAAGGTACGTGAGGAAGAATTAACGGGTGTTCGAACGGAATAAGATTCCGAGGTGGAGGTGGGATCGCAGCAAGGAATTCTTTTGCAGTGCACCGGAAGATTAATTGAAGCAGCGTGAGTACCAACGAGGGTGCGGTCACAACGATGACATTCGTTGCATTTCGTTCCGAGTAGGGATGTCTACGGAAATGTCCGTCACATCCTTCCTGAAGTCCTGAAATCAGATGAGACAAAAGGGCCATGGATTAGGCTAAATACATGAATCCCGGTTCGGGTGCGACAATTCGTTCCAGCCGATGCTTGGGATACAGTTGAGATGCAGATGTTTTTATACAAACCGGTTTATTTCCCACGGCTCATGAGAACAGTCGGCTTTACACAGATTCCTTTTTTTCCTCAAGATGCAGGTAGAAACGTCGACCTCGGATATACGTGGAAAGTCTTATACGTTAAAGTTTCTTTTCATTTCCTGCTGGCTTCGCTCCACCCCACCCTAAGGCTCGTATCTTTACCTGCAAGGCTTTGTAGCGGAGGGTTCACCTCTGCACACATCGCCGTTAGCTGTGAATTCAAACAATTTCCGATGAACGCTATGTACATCAGATTTAGTGCCGATGGTATCTCAGGTAGCTTGTGACATTCGATTTCAGCGAGAACAGCTTTTTACATCGTGTGGTTTCAAACGAGCTGTTTATCCGTGTGCGACATGACAATCCTATCGGTACCATCTGGAGCACGCTCAAACATGATCTCCTTTCTCTGCTCTATCATCTGAGGAGCAGCCACTTCCGTCACAGGGAGAGGCACTGGTGTTCCTGGTCAAGAAATGAGATACATGTACAGCCGATCTGGTAACGTTGAACTTACTTTTCTTTTTCATCCACTCCGAAATTAATCCCAAAATTACAAGCACCACGAAGCCAGCGACGCAAATCCCAATTATGGCTGAGGTAGAGAGCGGATGGCTTGCTGTTCCCCTCCCATTTCCACTGGAAGCAGTCTGCGACCCTCCCGGCCCAGAGGTCCCACTGGGCACGCCCGCTCCAGAGAAATTACCTGAACAGATGGTTTTCGCCTTCGGGTCCACGCACTCCGCCCCCACACCGTCGTTTACACAGAGATACAACGTTTGCGAGATGTCGCATGTATACGGAGCGTCCTGTGGGTCGCTTGGAGTAGAGCAACCATCCGAGGTGCAGCACGGGGCGACGATTCCCGCAGGCTGCACCTGCACATGCTCCAGGATCGCAGACGGACATCCCGGCGCTCTAGCTTTGGTCCAGTCGATGACCTGACATTTTGGTCCGCCGCAGGCGTGCTGCCCTTTGTTTCCCCCTATGCATAGGTTCGGGTCTCCAGCGAATAGCCCGCAAAGAGAGAATGCGGGGCCCTTCTGAACGATTGTCCGACCGTCGGGCCCTGCATAGCATTCGAGCTTGAAGGTCGAGTTAATGAGGCCAGCTTGATTGTCGATGAATAGCTGGGTGTCTGTTGCGCCCTTATCGCAGTCGCCGAATGAAGGTGCAGACATTGGGTCGATCCACCGAGGGTCGTATGCTGGAGGCTAGATATACGGCGGAAAGCTGTCAATGCCGTTATGAGTGTCTGGTTACGAGGAATCTGTCGAAGTATGTAGGTAATGGCGGGGCGAATGGACCACAATCCATGCAACCGTAACACAAGCGGCATGCCCCGTGGCTTATCAATTGATAAGCCACAGTGGCTTATTGACGGCTTATGGCTGGCAGCTAGGCAGCTGTCAGCTGGCTTATTGGAGTCCGCCGGAGGTCTAGAGCCTACAAAGAGAAAATCCGGCTAACAGCCGCCAGTAAGCCGCGTGTAAGCCACCAATAAGCCACTGTGGCTTATTATTTCATAACCCACGGGGCATGCCGCTTGTGTAAGGGCTCAGGAACTTTCTAACGTGTAATGTCGGAAATATCTACTTTACGTTAAGTGTCAAAAATTTATGCCAAGACCCCCAATAATCATTGACAGCTCCGAGTCGGGGCTTTTTGATTGGATGAGATAAACTCACTCTAGGATTCTATGACATTGTGTGTGCGTGTGTGTCTGTGTATGTGTGGTTACAAGCAATCTGTCGAGGTATGTAAGTAATTCATGTTACTCGGACAGCGCTTGTTCGATTGATTTTTTTTTCTTTCTTTTGGTCGTTTCCGTAGTTTCATTGCACAGCCCGAGATCCCCATGACCATTCCGAAACGTTTTGGGTTTCGGTCCTGCCGCAGGTTTTCATTGAGAGGCATGAGTCCCAGGTTGGTTGTTGTGTATCATTTTGTGAGTGGGTAGGACGGTAAACCTTGTCAAGGAACGTCCGCACACTCAAACGTCAATACACAAGGCTCTGTAGCGAATAGTCCGCATCTGAGAAACGTAATAGGGTAGGGGTGGGCAATTCTCAGCTCGTCGACTCGTAGAAGATAAATGTTCGTATCAATCAAAGGCGCTTGGCGTTATCGTCTGACGCATTTTGACAGTTCCTCGAGCCGAGCCTGGACCCCATTAGCCGAGCGTTGGCGAGGTCCGCGCAGGCCCGCGGACACTCCCTTGGAACTTCCTCCACGATAAGGTAAACAAGACAACCCTCCGCTTCGCTCCGGTATCCCAGAGTGCAAGATGAAAGGAGCCGCCGATTTTGCAGTTAACATGGTTCGTGTGGTTGGCAGAAAAGACCGTTTATGTAAGGAAGGAAGGAAATTTAAGAGACTTTCACCACATTATTTTGACATGAAGAGATAAATGTATTCAGTTTAAATTGGGGTAAGATATCAGGATGTGAGAGAATATAGAAGGCACTACAGGATCAAGAGTTAGAAACCCCAAGCGTTGCAGTCGGAGATTTCAAATGGGAGTTGGCTGGCCAGTGCCGTTGGCAAGAAACATGGATCTCAGCCTCGAAGAGCGCACAATCACCAGCCTTGAAGAGCAAATGAGATGGATTGCCCCCACGATTCTGAACCGACGGCCTGCACGGGGAAGGTGGCACGATGGGCAGTTTAGCTTATTGACCCTAAAGAATCATGATCAATGAATGAAAGGGAAGGAGATTTGAGCATACAATCTTGCCTGCCCGTATTTCACTGCGTAGGCGTCAAATTGGGCAATGGATGCAGCAGCGTGTATGTAGACGAGTGGGGTACGCAGTTTGATTAGCGTCCGAGGGAGATACGGAGACGATCCCAAATGCCAGAGTGTCAGTATTGAGACAATTCGGAATCTGAAGTTAAACACGCAAAGCAAAGTAAATTCAGAAACTACACTCTATATACGAGCGAGTTGGAAATCATCAGTACATACCATCAAACGGGAGAATCACCATATACAAGTACACGACAAACAAGAAGAGACACGAGAACAGAATCTAAAGCCATGGTTGTGCGGGCTGCGGGACTTCGGCCCGGGAAAGTTCTCGTCCTATAAATATACATCGTCAGTCTCGCAGAGGTCCAATCGTAATCCAACTCACCGAGATCCAGACTCAGGTTACGAGCCAGTTCGGCCAATTCCTCGCACGAAATTCCTCCGCACGTATGGTTCAACGTGGCATTGTCGAAGTCGATTATCTGCGGCCCTGAGCGCTCCGATATGACGACGTTGCGAGGTTCGAGGTCGTTGTGAAGGACACCAGCTTCATGCAGTTGTACAACACGCATCAACAGTGTTTGACTGAAGAAAAAAATGAGTTAAATGCATGGGCAAATCCGAGGACACATACCGATCTTTGGGACAGAGCGTTTTGAAGTCCCTCGACGTCTCACCGGCATAACTGGTGACGAGGATGGAGCCGCCATCGTCGAGGTTGCGGTACATCCCGAAAAGAGACGGGATGACCACACCCTGCAAGGCGCGCAGAAACTCATACACCGCAAACTCGTGCAGAAGCCGCTCCGAGGCCCAGGATTGACAGGCGGCTTTTGCAACGATGTGAGTTTCAAAAAGCCAAAAGACGAGACGGCCGAAGAAGAAAATGATGTCCCCGTCATGCCGGTACGTCGCATCAGAGGTAAGGAATTTAATCGGGAGGGGGCGAGTAATGTATGGGGGGACTCGTCCGAGGGTCGCCAGTTTTGCACGGTGGATAAGAGGGCCATTGCGCAACAGTGCTTCCTGAGGCTGGAATAACCCCGGGGAAAATTCAGGCACGATGACGCGGCGGGATACCAGTGATGTGGAAGAGGTCGAGGGTATGGTGCGCGCCGCGTGAGCAGGGAGTGCATGTAGAACAAGACGAGCTCGGCCATGTCAGCAGCTTGCGTCGCCGAACCAATAATGGTGTAGACACAGCTTATTTGGAACCGGTACAGATGATCCAGGAAAAGGAGGACAGAGTTCTCCGGCGTTGCCAGGATTACATGCGTTACGCCATTAAAGATGAGTTCATCGATACACTGTAATTTGGTTGCACTTGAGTGATGGCCATGGAAACGAACTTGCACGTACCTGGCACAAAAGCCACCGAGATCTTTTGTCCCGTGTGGCATTGCCACGTCTGAACGCCCAACCCTCGTCGCCACGGGCCAAATTGGCGATATGCTCGAGAACATCGCCGCCCACACGGGTGCGCTTAATCTCGTGGACTGTGCACGGAAGTTTCTTGGATCCATCTTGTCCTGCTTCAGGTTCTTGTTCCAGGAAGTGAAGGATGTCGGTGACCCCGCGGGGAACAGTTGCGTTGATACATTCGGTGGTGCTACGACCGCACAGGCGCTCAGGAATCTCAATTTGAGCCTGGAGGTAGAGTTTGTCCCGCACGGCACACACAGCCTGTGCCGCTGGGGAGAACAGAACCCACTGCAGCCACGGGTAGTGGTCTTGCTCGGTTGCTGCCTCTTTCTTAACGTTTTCGGGCCTATGATCCCATTGCCAGCCGAGAATATCCCAAGGGTGATCGAGGTCAGGGCCAGTGGAGGAAAGGATAGTATCAACGAAGCCAAGATCTAGTTAAATGTGGTCGGAGACTGGATGGGAGAGTGAGCGGAAATCCAGCCAGGGTCTTGCAAAGGTGCTTTGAAACCACCCATTTTAGTATTTTTTCTGTGTACAGATGTGTATATCTACCAGGCTCACCCATTGGATGCCGCTATTGTTTGCATTGAAGTGCTGTTGGTTAAAACAGGCAGTAGATTTCTTTGGTTGCGCTGCCCGGCAAACTCCGAGATTGATTGCCGAAGTTCAACTACAAGTTTGAGGTGGTTGTTTCCCGGCAAACGACGAAGGGATGCTGATATGGGTGGTAAACCATAAAATTAAGGGAATCCGAGTCGAAATTCACCGGTGTATCGATGAAATTGAGGTGAAATAGCGAAATGAATCAACCACCTGTCGTTACGGCCGTAACGGCCGTCCCCGTCACCCGTCCCGTCCCGTTGGAGCTGTGGAAACTAGAAAAACGGCCGCCAAATCGACGGCCGTTGCCGTTACGGTAACGGGCGGCAGCCCTAGGCTTCTCTGAGCCACTCACACAATGTCTGCATCCTCTCGCGCCCTCCATACGCCGGCCCTTTCCCGACGCTCTTGGCTGAGCGCTGAGCACCAAGCCAGATGGTGCGTCTCCACCTCGTCTCTTCTTCGTACATGTCATAACGTGCTCTTTTTTTTTTGGTTGCCCCCAGGCTGTCACCACCATGCCAGGGACGCAGCCCAGCGACCCTCATGTCGGCTCTCGCACGGCCATTCGTGACAGCGTCCTCAAGGTCACGCACCGTGGTCGAAACGGTGTGCACTCTAAACCTCACTCAGTTCCTTTTCTTCCTTTGCTCACCCCTCTCCCAGATCTCCTTGCCATTGTCCTCTTCTCCGCCTTTGCGCCTCCCTCCGCGCATTCTCGCCCAAGATGAGATGTTGCCGTTGCGCAGATCGCAGTGCATCCTCAAACGCACCTCCACGACTTCCACGACAACACTGAGAGACCGTGGCCAGCTGCGCGTGACCCTGCCATTCCTACCCATTGATGTTGTGCCCGGCGCATCACCCACACTCCCTCGTCATCCAAATGTCGCCCCATTCCGACATCCCGATGGTTTAACTCCGGCCTCCCCTACCCACATCGGCGGCACCCACCATCGCATTGCCGACAGCGATTTCTAGCAATGTGTTCGTGCCGTCGTCCACCGCGCTCGGCAGGATGCAGACACATCACATTCTAATCCGACACCTCCACGCACCCCGCAGCCAAATCCGCATCGACGCGATCCCCACGAACTCCACTGCACCCTAGCTGCACTGCCTGCCTGCCACCGGTGCTTCCTCTGCGTCCTGCGGACCAACTGGCTTGGCTATCCTCCCCTACATGCAGAATCCGGTCACGCCCTCTTTAGTCTCCTTTGCCGCTGGGTTGCGAAATACATACACAAAGTTTCGTGTCCGGTCTCATCCAGACTTGGGGTGGAGTCATATGGGATTGTGAGGTGGTGCTGGATGCGGCGGTAGGGTTTGTGGGGTACGGGTATGGGACGGAGAGTCATTTTGGCGATGTGTATGGCTCAGTCGACAGTACGAGCGGTCATTGAGCGGGAGCGGGAGCAGGATGTGGTATTTGTACAGTATGAGTGAAAATCCGTAAGTTTCTTGCCTCTGGAGCGGTTTTGGTTGGTTGTTTTGGGTGTTTGATTGCAATGCCTATCAATTAGCTATTCCTAGTCATATAAGAAGTGCACCGTTTCAACGTGATGTCTTATGCTTCAGCATGTAGTGGCAAGAAACAAGCTATGTTTGTGCGCCAACACGTCAAATCTGGTGAATTCTGGTTACTTTACATCATAACAAGTAGTTAATGTTGTCCAAGTCGTTTATGGGCCCCATGATGCCTTGATTAAGCAGTGATACTTATTCATGGATGTTAACCAGTATGAACTTTCCAATTGATACATCCCAGGCAGACTTGATACATCCCAGGCAGACTTGATTAAGGTCCTCATGCAGTATTAAGCCCTGATTAGCCATATAGGACTTATGCTAATCCTTTGGAGCAGCACACTGACAAACCTGGTATTGGGGCACCCGGACATTTATTCAAATTCGCTCGAGTTGCAACATACTATAATGTGTTACACTACATTACAACGTCCTCTCACAAGGGCTAATGCTGGCCTGGGCAGTGTAAACCTGCCGGTTTACGGACCGTGACACACACTTACATACTTAGTTCCTCTTGTCGTTTGCCCTGTTGTAGCACCTCCCTCGTGTGTCCTGCCCGCTCGTTGAATCCATACCGTGGTTCTGTTGATGTCGTCGGATCGTTAGTGTTCGTGTCTGGCCGACACGCTTCCACTTTTTTTTCACCTTCCACCACGGACTTGTCTGGTCTCCCTCGCCATCCTGGCTCACAATCCACCCCAACACCCTAGCACCTGACATACCCCTGCTTCTCCCTTGTACCCTCCGCTAGCTGCTGCGACTCGCTGCTCTCGCACAGTGTCTGCTGATCCGGCTGACGATGCCACATCATCAGCCACTCCTTCGCCACTCACACCACTGCCCAAGTCCCCTCTCGCTCGCGACCCGCCTCCACACATTCTGTCTCGCTCTCGCCCAGTCGCGCTGTCGCCTTCGATGTCGAAACTCGAGTTTCCTAAGCTCAGTGACAACCCGAGCTCTGTGGTCATCAACGGGTGGCTCGGCCACTGTGAAGACACCTACAAGGCCTGGCAGGCCCTGAACCCCGAGAAATCGATGATGCTGCATATCCTCATCACGCTTGCTGGCCTACGCATGGAAGAGAGTACTGCAGCTACTTGGTGGAACGAAAACCGCTGAAACGCTGACTATGGGGCTAGCAGTGTAATAACCACAACACAAACCTTGTAAATGAATACGTGGTTTGATAATGCAATTATAACAACTCAAAACACTATAATCCTCGTGCAAGTTCGGGGTTCCAATCCAGTATAGATTGTGGCAATTTGAACTTTAGTTCTCTTTGAGAAGCAAGATTTTACAGGTCTACAAGTTGTATAGATAAAACTTGCTCGAATCTGTTCTAGGCGCAATCGCGATAGACAGACAAGATTTGTTGTTCAACGGTTTTGTATGATGTGGGTCTAGGTTTGGAGATAGTACTCCGGTGCGTAGCGCAAGTGATTCTTTATGAATACCAATTCCAATAGTATCCGCGATTGCTAATCTTTGCGAGATTACAACCAATTGTCAAGTCTGATCCGTTTCCTTATATTCCACGCATCCGTTCTGGTTATCCAATATGTCCACGCGTCGTTTATAAAGATCCAAACCCAATACAGATAATATTCAAACAGGGAAAACAAACGAAACTTGGTATAGCTTCTGGGTGTCTCCGAATGAATGCCTACTCAACCGGTTAAGCGTGAAGTCTAGTAACTTCGCGTCCAACAGGTGGGGTGAGATTCACTGATGTTCCTCCCATAACCATCCACTTAAATATGTTACAGGATTCTAAATATAAACAAGACTGATACAAACGAGCAATAGATGACTAGTGATATGGCAGCTAGCCGACGAACTCCTGTCAGATATCAAGTGATTAGTAAAGTTGAGAGAGATTTATAAGAAACATCAACAAGCCGAGCTTAACGATGAGTCAAGATCTACATTGCTTAGAACGATCGTGATGGGATATTGTTGATGTGTCAACTTTTAGCCGACCTCCTCGTCAGCGCTCCGTTACCCTCCTTGGTAACCATCCGCCCAACCGGTTCCGCCTTGAACCGCTTAAGTGATTTGTCTGAAAACCGCGATAGCCGTCGCTTCCCAGTACCCGAGTATGGTTTCTTAGTCAATTAATAGATTGACTAAGTCCAGCCTTCTCCTGGCAGTTCTGCAGACGTCAGATGATGCCTAAAATGATCCCTCTGGTTCAGAAGGATAATCCCTCATAATACGCCCTTGGTCAGGGATGTGCAGTAGCCCCAATCCGTTTCCAGCATGGTAAGGCACTTTCTGTGATTGCTCCATTAGCGACTTCCCACATCAACCCTTTACCAGGATTGTTGTCCAGCGCCTTTCTAATGGTTCGAGACACATTATATCCCTCTTAGCTAACTGCCCAGGCCAGCAATAGCCTCTGTGAGATGATGTCGTAATGTAATGAGGTACATTATAGTATGTTGCAACTCGAGCAGATTTGAATAAATGCCCGGGTGCCCCAATACCAGGTCTGTCACCGCGATGACTTGAAGAAGCTTGCATCATGGTCGGAGTTTGCGACGAAAGTGAAGGACCATTTCGTCCCTTCAAATTGGTGTATGCTGGCCCTTTCGGTGTTCTATTCCATCCAGCAGGGTCAACAGAGCGTAGGGTACCATTATAACACGCCCCGCTTTTTCCAGCAGTGCGTGTTACAATGCCTGGGCTAACTTCCAGGCCTGGTACGTTTTATAATGCGCACTCTGGGTGGCAATCACATTCAGCATTGATGGGATTTCGACACAGTGCCACAGATGTGAAAAATGAATAATTAGCCCATATTTTAATTGAATTAATGGCTTAAAACACTTGAACTGATGGCTGCCCCAGCCATTGCCTTGAGATTGATGGCTGTCCGTCTGGGGGCTCTACCATTGATGGCTGGCCAAATTGGGGTTGTAACTGATGAAATGCTGCAAAAAAGTGCCGCGTCTCAGAAAGTATTTTGCATTTTGCGGGCCAACGGGGCTACTGATTGGAAAATGGTATAGGTGACTCTTGTAGCCCTTGATGAGCTCTATGATGTGAGCATCACTTTCCTTTTTTGGACACTAACACCTTTCACCCAAAAAGGAAATTTCCTACATCTGCCCTTACCTGGCTCATAATTCAACCGTTTTGGATGATCTAACCACATAGGGATGTTATTACAGGTTCTTTGAAGCTGACCAGGCCAAATTAGAGCTCATTATAGTGTAATAATAGGGTGAAAATTGCGAATTTCATAAGTTGTATTCCTGGCCATAATATCTTGTGGATACAGCAGTAGAAATATTTCCTGATGGTATCACTCTGTTCCTTTAGGCTATAGGAGCACCCTGCAAGTGATGGATTAGGCTATGATCATTCAAAACATCGCATTTTGGCCATATGAGGAAATACCAATTTCGCCCTATTCTGGACCTCTCCATGATGTGAGATATCCCAGAACACATCATTTGGATCTTTCCTATGTATATATACTAGAAAGGTGGACATCTGACATCAAGGACACCCATACCCTATGATTTGAGGTGACCATGTGTTATATTACCTTTCACCCCATTCAGTATGCCCCAGGGTCATAGGGACCCTTCTGAACGATCCAAACAGATATTCCAGGCTGTATGAAGAGTTCCCAGCCAAAAAGTATGCTATTATAGCACCATAAACTCGAAATATGTCAGATGACATTTCTGGGTTATTTTGTGAATAGGGTACCAAGGAGACCACTGAGTGCGAAATAGACACTGAGAATGGCAAGGGAGAGTGTGAATGACTCATATTGAGCTCTATTTGAAGTATGTTAAGCTCAATTTGTTGATGTTCCTTATAAATCTGTTCAGTTTTGACTAATCTCTTGATATCTGACAGGAGCTCATCGGCTAGCTGCCATACCACTAGTCATATACCCTGAACCCTACCACGTGTTTGTATCTGTCTCGTTTATATTTGGAATCCTGTAAAGTATTTAAGTGGATAGTTATGGGAGGGACACCAGTGGATCTCACTCCACCTGTTGGATGCAAAGCTACTAGGCTTCATGCTTAACCAGTCAAGTAGGCTTGCATTCGGAGACACCCAGAAGCTATACCAAGTTTTGTTTGTTTTCCCTGTTTGAATATTATCTGTGTTGGATTTGGATCTTTATAAACGGTGCGTGGACATATTGGATAAACGGAATGTATGCGTGGAATATAAGGAAACGGATCGGGCTTGACAATTGGCTGTAATCTCGCAAGGATTAGCAACCACGGATACTATTAGAATCAGGATTCCATAAGAATCACTTGTGTTTCGCATCGGAGTACTACCTCCACACCTAGACCCACATCATACAAAACCGTTGAACATAAAATCTCGTCTGACTATCTGCAGTTGCGCCTAGAACAGTTTCAAGCAATTTATCTATACGACTTGTAGACCTATAAAGTCTTGCTTCCAAAAGAGAACTAAAGTTCAAATTGCCACAATCTATACTGGATTGGAATTCCGAACTTGCACGAGGATTATAGCATTTGAGTTGTTGTAGTTGCATTATCGAACCGCGCATTCATTTACAAGGTTTGGTTTGTGGTTATTTCACCGCTAGCCCCATAGTCACTGTTACAACACTACTTGATTACAGCTGCTTGCATAATTCCGTGAACACACATTTTTTTTGTTTTCGCCGTCATGTGTTGATCTGAGACCTTGAGGCTTAAAAATGCAGGCCACAAGAGTTGGACTGGAACAAGACTGGGCAGCAGTACTGTAGGAAGGATCCTCAAATGCTACCTGTAAAATTCCAACCATCTCCAGGCAAGCTCTGCAGTTTCGGCGAACTCGGCATATGCACATGATGGTGCGAAAAAAAATTGCGTGTTCAAGGAATTATGCAAACGGCTACAAGGTAGAAATCGGCAAATTCTTTGCCATTTCACCCATGGTCTGTTTCACGGTTTATCACCAGTATTAAAAATTTACACAAGAACAAATGGGTTCATCTAAAATTGCCTGTAGGATCCCAAGTTTTTGGATTTGCACCCTTTTTACATTTCTAAATTGAAAAGGAGAAAAAAATCTGGAAAGAAATTGAAGGAATACCAAACAGAGTGAAAAAGCAAGAGAGAAAAGAAAGAAGGACTATTGTGAACAACCCTGATAAAAGTTAGTGGGCTCTGCCACAAAGTGCACTGCAATTGTTATGGACCATATTACCTGATGTTTCCTTGGGAGGGTGCAAAGATGCAGATCTAGCTTATAGTCATGTGATCACATGGTTGAGCACTCTCTCATTGCTTGTACATATGTATACAAGCAAGCAATTACAAGAGAGTTGTAAAACAATTGAAATAGACATTGCCCAGCTGCTCCTTGTGTATGGTGGGGATATTTTGAAAACCCTTTCCTCTCATTCATTCTGCTAGCACAAGAACTCCATACTTTGAGCAGCTCATGAGTACAAAACATTTTTTTGTTATTTGTTTAGATTTACAATGCACCAGGGAAATAATTTTCATTCATAAATATGTATGGCTTTAGTGTTCTGAGTTGATTCCCCCCTCATCATCATATTCAACAAGCAGCTGGACAATGTCAATATGGCCTTTGGATAATGCTGCTTCCAGCGCATTGCCATGGTATCCACCCTGTGCATTCACATCTGCACCATACACAAGGAGCAACTGGGAAATGTCAATGTGGCCCCTGGATGATGCTGCCTGCAATGCATTGCCATAGTATCCACCCTGAATATTCACATCTGCACCACACTCAAAGAGCAACTGGGCAATGTTGATGTAGCCCCTGGATGATGCTGCCTGCAATGCATTGCCATAGTATCCACCCTGTGCATTCACATCTGCACCATACACAAGGAGCAACTGGGTGATGTCAATGTGGCCCTCAGATGATGCTGCCTGTAGGGCATTGCCACAGTTTTCACATTGTGCATTCACATCTGCACCATTCTCAATGACCAACTGGGCAATGTTGATGTGGCCCTCATATGATGCTGCCTGCAATGCATTGCCATAGTATCCACCCTGCACATTCACATCTGCACCACATTCAAAGATCAACTGGGCAATGTTGATGTAGCCCCTGGATGATGCTGCCTGCAATGCATTACCATGATCTCCACATTTTGCATTCACATCTGCACCATGCTCAATGAGTAACTGGGCAATGTCAATGTGGCCCTCAGATAATGCTGCCTGCAATGCATTATCATAGTCTCCACCCTGTGCATTCACATCTGCACCACGCTCAATGAGCAACTGGGAAATGTTGATGTGGCCCTCAGATGATGCTGCATGCAGTGCATTGCCATTGTCTCCACCCTGTGCATTCATATCTGCACCGTACTCAAGGAGCAGCTGAACAATGTTGAAGTGGCCCCCAGATATTGCTGCCTGCAGGGCATTTCCATAGTCTCCACATTGTGCATTCACATCTGCACAATGCTCAATGAGCAACCGGGAAATGTCAATGTGGCCCTCAGATGATGCTGCCTGCAGGGCATTGCCATAGCCGCCACTGTGTGCATTCACATCTGCACCATGTTTTACAAGCAATTGAACCATTTGACAGTGTCCATAAAATGATGCTACAATGATCGCTGGGCTATCTGAGTCCTGCAAACACGAATCTCTTTTCAGAAAGACTGCTGCAGTTTCCACAAGGTTTGATGCTACAGCTATCCACAAGGTGGAGGGTTGCAATGGCCAATCATTAAAATTCCATGGTGGCAACAACCATTCCCTCCTTCTAGTTTCTGTCCATTGAGTTACACAACCTAGAAACTCTAGGATCAGGCTTCCCAACACATTTTCAGGTGGGCCTGCAGTATGTTCTAGGCAATGTTGGGAATAGTGAAATAGAGGAAGATCTTTGTGATCAGATTGCCATGGATCCAGCATTTCATCGAACACCAAGAATGTAAGCAAGGAGTGTGCTATTTCTATCTGCGCATCAGGAAATTGCTGAGGCTGAATACGATCCATGTATTCTTGTGTGGTGTAGTGAACAAGGTGTACCACAGAAAGCTGTTCATCCACATTGACGAGACCTGCACAAACAGAGAGGATAATCTCAAGGTCTAATATATTGTCTGCATCAAGGGACTTTGTGCCTGGTTCTATTGCTAGAGCTGCTTGTAATTCAAGAGCTGTTAATGGCCTCTTTGCATTTGCAACCCAAGTGAGAGTGGAATGAGCAATACTTCTGTTTGCCTCATTCTGTTCTTCAATTCACTTCATTGCATCGTCATAGCTGTCATTGAGGGTCTTGGGTAGGGCTTTTAGAGCTTCTCGAACTCCCTTGATGGTGCTCTTTGTGCTGAGAGATTCAATGTGGAGCTTGGCAAGTAGGAACCTGGTGTTACAGTGGGTGCAAGCTTTATTTAAGTGAATTGGCAAACTTACATTCCATCCACTGTGTAAGTGATTTTTGAGTGAATTTCCTCTTGCAAATTGGCCCAGCTCTGAACATGCTTCTTGAGGCGCAAAGACATCTGGATTTGGGCATCTACATATCTCCTTATGTCTTCCTCATTTGCCTGGATCTCCAGCGTGGTGGGATTTGGTAGAGAAGAATCTGGAGTAATGTGGGGCCAGGATGTTATCATCAAGTTGACTGGAAGGCTCCTCATTGCAAGATAATCAAGTAGGATTTGTTGTTGGGTCTCTGGATATTCATCCACACCATTGACGACAATGTAAATCCGTGAAAAATCTGTGATAGCAGGGCAGAGTAAGTCCATCACCTTATCAAGTGTAGGTGTAGTGCATTTCTCCTGGTGCTGTTGATACAACTTCTTTGCAAAAGAACCAAGATCTCTACCAAAGATGAATTGTCTCCAGAGACTAGACAGCAGTTTAACTGGTGTCTGGTCCTCCGCTTCTTTGTGGTTCAAGTACATACAAGCAATGCCAATATTTTCATTCTGGGATTTTGCACGAAGGTGATCAACAACCATTGATCTATGCTCAAAATTAGTAAGGGCACAATAATGGGACAGTTTTCCCTGCACCTGCTGTTGTTTTTAGACTAATTAGCACAGGACAGAGATGAGAGGGTAAGCTACACACACAAATTCCACGGCACCAAAGAGTTCCTCCTCAACTAGATTCCCATTCTTGAAAGTGTGGATCTGTAAGCAACCACCCTCCAGTTCCAAGCTGCCGTGCTTGCACAATATCTGCTTGCTGGAGGAAAAAATTAATTGGTGGGAGCCAGTTAATGATTTGTGTGCGCTCCACAGCTATAAGAAGTTCAAAAATCGATAAAATCTGCCTCAGTAACACTCACAATTCATTTGTTGTTGTTGCTCCGGTCCTGAGCAGTGAATCTGGATGCTACTATTGTTGAGAAACACTTTGGTCAACAAAGGCAACTAACATACTGATTGTTCATTGTGAAGTTCTCAGTCTTGATATCATTGGTCAACCTTGGTCCCTCCCCAGCACCCCCGCCCCCACCCTGTAGGCCACCCGTTCCACCATCACCCCCGATGCCTCCTGGGCAAAATCAACAACAATGGGGGCATCATCGATATCGCTACAGACCGGAGATGTAATGATTCACCATGTGGGACTCGTTAGCCTGGGGAGGGTGGTTGCACAAGTAACTTATGTAAACTAACTTGCCCCGCCACAAGTAACTTGTAGCTAACTTGTGGTGGGGCAAGTTAAATTTACCCGCACAGTTCCACATAAGTACAAGTTCCGCACAAATAAGTTAACTCAAGTTAAAATAAGTAAGTTGCATGTTAATGGTTCTTTCGTCCCGGTGCCCATGGGGTGCCATCCTAGCACCTAATATCACCTCAAATATGAGCCTCTTGCAGTCCTATGATGCCCTGAGGCAATGATCTGTGTTGTTGTAACTAATGTTCTGCTGGGAGTAAGTTCAAGCTTGCGAAGAGCTGCATTGGAGGTGTAGGACATCGAGGTTGAGTTCATTTTGCAAGATATTATTTGTACGTCAGATCTAGGCAACATGGGTACTTATACAATGCCCGTTCTAAGTACAATGGCTGTTTTGCCCCAAAGTTGAACTAACTTTGCTTTTGACTTTGGATGATCAAGGGCATGTGGGATTTCCTTGAGTGTATGACTGCTCAAACATCAGACCTAACCTTTTCATGTCAGGTGTTCCCCCAATGACAGCTGTACCTGGATTGCAACTCCGAACATGTGAAGTGCCCCAAAAATCAAATCCAGCCAATGTTCAGCTCAAAATATTACCTGACTTGATATGCAGATGTTATTTAATCATTGAATACTCTCAGTTTGAGTCTTTGAATGTCTTGAGGCTTGCGAGATGCTAACTTGCATGAATTGATCGTACAAGTTGATTTTGGCCGAGGATTGATGGCATCTGATGGCATAAGTTAGTTTGGTCATGTTAACTTGATCTAACTTGGCCCACAAGTTCGCTTAAGTCAGCTTTGGCTACCTTCAATTAACTTAGCATCTTGCAGTTCAACTCAATGAATGGAGTGTTTGAGGAGAACAGGGCTGTTTAACTTGGAGAAACAGACAAACTGGTGGTAACTGATGGCATCTAAGTTAATTTGTTCGGATTACTTTGTGATCTAACTTGGCGGGCAAGTTAGTTGCTTGCAGTCTACTTGTGCTACCTTTAGTTCACTTATTAACTCATAGGTCAAGACAACAGTTGAATGGGTAGCATGTTTTGAAGGGCATTTAAGTTGAGGCGAGACTGACATGAAAAGTATGTAACCTTTCCACGGTCCATCTTCTATCTATTTTCTGACCACACTTGGCCTGTAGATAGAACATACATGAGGAAGAGAGCATATATCCAACATATTAAAGATACTGATTGAGTAAGGTTGACCCTGTGAGCAGTCGGGCACCAGTTGTTAGTAGTTACTGTATGGTGAAGCATGTGGTGCTCTTAAAGATTTATATTCTTGCTAATATAGAAGTAGAGGAAGATAGAATAGATTTAAAAGGGTCTCTCAGAAGACTTGAGGGCAATACAAGTTGGCAACCCGCCAAGTTAGTACAAGTTAGATTTGCAGCCCATGGGAAAACTTAAGCTAACTTGCGGCACGCCTGCCGAAAGGGGCAAGTTCTGCACAAGTTACTTTTCACGGACTCCCTGGGGAGGCATTTAGGGCTATTGTAGATTGTTAGAGTCCCCCGTGTGTATGCATGGGAGCAAACGTGGTGGTGCGAGAACAAGGAATGCCAGCTCACAGACACAGCCGCATTGTGCATCAGTCCTCGATTAGTACGCAATTACCCCAAACAGGAAATTCGAGCCCAGGCCAGCACTCCGTGTGAAACATTGGTCTAATCTTCGGGACCCCCAGCCGGACATTTCAGATGGACACAGATAGAATACCAAACTTATATATTTCGACACGAAATAAAGGACAGTGCTTGGTACAGCATGGGGAACAATGCAGGAT